>JXSR01S015336.1:58510-69250 GCA_000969725.1 Ophiothrix spiculata | reverse complement strand
ATTTGACCCCAACGGAAAGGTCGGACGACGGGGTCACCATTGACACTTTTGATCGCTGGTCCAAGACGTACAATTTGACACCTTAACCTTTGAAATCAGACAAAGTTGAAAATTTGACCCTAATTTGACCCCATTGGAAAGGTCTGACGATGGGGTCACCATTGACACTTTTGATCTTTGGTCCAACACGTACAATTTGACACCTTAATATTTGAAATCGGACAAAGTTGAAAATTTGACCCCAACGGAAAGGTCGGACAACGGGGTCACCATTGACACTTTTGATCTTTGGTCCAAGATGAATAATTTGACACCTCAACCATTAAAGTAGGACAAAGTTGAAAATTTGACCTTTCATTTGACCTTTGACCCCAAGGGAGTGGTCGGACGACGGGGGTCACCATTGACACTTTTGATCGGTGGTCCAAGACGAACAATATGACACCTAATTAGCTTTTGAAATCGCACAAAGTTTAAAATTTGACCTTTCTTTTGACCTTTGACACCAAGGGAGTGGTCAGACGACGGGGTCACCTTTGATCACTGGTCCAAGACGAACAATTTGACACCTTAACCTTTGAAATCGGACAAAGTTAAAAAATAAGCAACATTTTATGCATAAATTATGCAAATTAGGTACTTAATTAGCATATTTTGTGCTCAAATTGCAGCTGGCACAAGCGTAGCTCTATCCTCACCTACCCACCAAATTTCATGAATTCATGTAGGGTGCACGGTTTGTAAAATATGCCATTTAAAGCATTTTATGCATAAATTATGCAAATTAGGTACTTGATTAGCATATTTTGCGCTGAAATTGTTGCTGGATCATGTTCAGCTCTGGGTCTACCCAGTCACCAAATATCATTAACGTAGTCGTAGGGCATGCGGTTTCTGAGATTTGCTCCGGACAAAATTTGTGGACACCGCACAGAAAATACGCCTGTTCGACAATTCAGAATCGGCATGCATTGTGGGTTATTTTCACGATCGAGTGGGAGATAAACAGAGCGCAACTATAACGTATTTTCAATGGAGTGAACTTTGCCGTTTTCACCAAAATGTTGCTATTATTGAAATCATTAAATTTCCTACAAATCAAATCTGCAGGGTGCGCACGATGAGAGCATGTGCGACTACGCATCGGTAATGAAAATGCACAGCGCGTATCTTGATTGGTTGCTTGCACAGCGATCGCGTGAAAAGAAAAGTCTTTCGTACTGCGTGATGTGAGACGCTTGTTTACTCTTCGCATTTGTTGCGTTCAAAATTTCATGATTTGTAGGATATTTAATGACTTCAATAAAAATAATAATTAATATTAGTTTTATATCTAAAATGTTTTTCCTCTCTTTTGTTATTTTGTTGTTAAGATATGTTTTTGAATATATATTGTGAACATTTGTCAATGTGATTTACAACGCAAAAAATCATAAGTATTGTGAAAACGGCAAAGTTCACTCCATTGAAAATACGTTAATAGTCAAATTTGTTTATCTCCCACTCGATCGTGAGAAATTACCCACAATGCACGTTGATTCTGAATTTGCGAACTGGCGTATTGGAATGCTATGCCTCTTCTGAAAATTTTCAGGCGAGACAAAAAAGGAATGGCAAATAGCAAAAAATTTGTGCTAATTTTAACTGTAATTTTAGCACATGAGAATGCATGCGATGAATAGGAAGAACTGTCAAACTGTAACTATTATTGTTTCAAATAAATTTCGGACATGAGCTTGATTTCTGAACGCAGCCACTGCGTATCCACAAGTTGTGACAAAAACGGGACATCGGGAAGTACGCAACACCGTTTCCAATCAGAAATCCAGTGTCGCGCGTGCCTGAAAAGCGTTGGGTACTCGCGTAAAATGCACACGCAATTGTGTTACGCATGCAAGGCTCTAAATTTTCATGTCCGAGAATTATTGAAACAATAATAACTGTAATGGCTGCTGTGGTCCTCTACGGCCAAATTTCATGAAATGGAAGCGCTTTTTCGTAAAATGCTCCTTCGTGGTGAAAAATTTCTGTACACAGTCAATAGCTTCACCAGGGTCACAAGTGACAATTTTTGGACAACTTGGGTAGGTTGGTAAACAAAAAAATATGTTTTATTTGGATTGTCATTGAATTAGTGCTATTTCAAAGAGCTAACTGAAAGAAAACTAATAAGCCATAAATCAACTTTGTCGGGTTTTCAGTTGCGGAGATAAATTAGTTTTTTGACGCGACTTTTTGAGCCCTTATACTGTATGTGCATGTGTGCATGACGACTCAGAACCACCACCCAGGGTCAGTATTTTTAACGATATTATATTGAAAATTCATATTTGTGAGTAAAATTTTAGAATATAGTACAAAAAATAATGCAATTAAATATCCCGAAATGATTTTTGCAAAACCCGCTAAAAAAACTTGTAAATCATAGCTCAAAGTTGTTGAAATACCTTACGAAAAAATCTCCATATGACACATGACATGGGGCAAAAACTGGGGAGAGTGTGGCGCCAGCATCGGCGATGCTTGTTCATGAAACTAACTTGGGGATTTTTCAGGACCCGTTTTTCACCAACAACTTCAACATTTCTTCACCGTTTCAGATGGTTGACCCCTCATTTTGAAGGGAATTACAATATCTTTCCATCTATCATCATTTTGTTGAAAACAGATGATTTTTAATTTTCTATGAACATGCCTATTATTGTTTCAAATAAATTTCGGACATGAACATGATTTCTGAACGCAGCCACTGCGTATCCACAAGCTGTGAGTGTGACAAGAACCGGACACCGGGAAGTACGCAACAGCCAACACCGTTTCCAATAAGTAATCCACAGCAAGGTTGGCAAAAATCGTGATTTTTTTAAAAAAATCAAAAAAATCGATTTATTTGATTTAAATCAGATTTTTTTGATTTAAATCGATTTTTTTGATTTTCATATCAGAGGTTTGTAGGAGCTACACCCTTCCCCTACCTCACATTACTCTTAAAATAAGAATATTAAGTCCATCTGATCTTTTAAGAATGTATTATCATATAAATAATTGATCTAAGATTGGCAAAAAACATGATTTTGTAAAAAAATCAAAAAAATCATTTGTTTTATTCAAATTGATTTTTTTTTATTTGATTGGAATTTCGGTTGATTTTGCTGATTTATATACTACTCCTTCCCCTTTTTTACTCTTTAAATGAGAACAATAGGTCCTTCTGATCTTAAAAAAATGTATTATCCTATAAAATAATTGATCTAAGGTTGGCAAAAATCATGATTTTGTAAAAAAATCTTTTGTTTGATTGTTTTTTATTTGAGTGGAATTTCGGTTGATTCTGCTGATTTATATATACTACTTAGTACTCCTTCCCCTCTTGTTCCTCTGTAAATGAAAACTTTAAGTTCTTAAAAGATGTATTATCATATAAATAATTAATCCATGGTTGGTAAAAAAAAACCTCACAATTTAAAAAAAATCATTTGTTTCATTTAAAGTAATTGTTTTATTCAATTCAAATTTCCCTTGATTTTGATGATTTATACGCAACTACTTCCCCTCTTGTAGTACATGGTGTTATGTAGAAATATCGTATGTCAGTGCAAAATTTGCTATACTAGTGGAAGTAAGTTTTTTTTGCATCCTTATACCCTAGACAACAAGACCTGAGTTGCTTCCATTTTTTTCAACGGCCTCTTGGGCGGCCATTTTGAATTTCAAAATGGCCGCCATTTTTTGCATATTTGTATATATCTTTTTTACAAAATATATTTCAATTGATACTTTATCTGATGTTTTTGTTACCATTTGCGTTGAAAAGCTACTAGAACACTTGTATCTAGATTACAATAGTCTTTAAAGAAATATTGACCATAATAAAATTCAAAATGGCCGCCATTTTTAATTATTTTCTTATGTTTTACATTTTTTGACATGATCTTCCACCTAAAGCACTAAACGTTGTATTTTGTCTATATAACTTCATGAGCTATGACTGAGAGGCCACTTTTGCATCCTTATACTCTAGGCAACAAGATCTGAGTTGCTTCCATTTTTATAAATGCCGTCTTAGATGGCCATTTTGAATTTCAAAATGGCCGCCATATGTTGCATATTTGTATGTATTTTTTTACAAAATACACTAAGATTGATATATTTTCTGACATTTTTGTTATCATTTGCACTGAAAATCTATTAGCACACTTGTATCTAGATCACAAATGTTTTTAAAGGAAATATTGACCGTCCTGAAATTCAAAATGGCTGCCATTTTCACTTATTTTCTTATATTTTACATTTTTCAAAGTGTTATTACACCTAAGGCACAAAAAGTTGTATTTTGACTATTTTAACTCCATTAGATATGTTTGAAAGGTATCATAATATTTTGATCAAAGTTCTGTGTTCTGTTCAAGTATATACCACAGTTTATGTATAACTAAAACATGTGTTAAGCCTTGTGGATTTCTGCAGAATGGGACATGATTGCCATGCCTGTACACAATGGCAATGGTATAACTACATTGACTTTTCTGTTCCAGCCAATGTAAGTTGTTCTTTGATTTCATTTTATTATTACAACTGCAATTGTAGAAGCACTATCTGCTTGTATGGATAACCTGATTGAAGAAGGGGGAAGGCATTCAGGAAGCCCACCAACAACTTCTTATAGAAATTGAACAACTGAACTTGGAAAAACAGCTCAGTTATTTTGACAGAAGCCATTCCCATGTAGGCAGTGGGCACAAATGTATATGTGGCAAGTATTGGCCTTCATCAACTTCATGCGTTCATTGAAACAGCCTGATTTCTTCCTGTACTTGGCATCTCTTGAACAGATGTGCATATGCTTCTTCAGCTACAACCGACTGGATTATGCGCAAAACATCCCAGAATATGTTGCAAGTGTATACCAAGGACACAGATCCAATCACCATGATCACCTGGGACAGACTGCAAGCAGGAGACTTCGCACTGAAAAAAACAACGAAAGTGCCTTTCACAGGCGTTGGCATTGTTTAAGGAAAAGAGTTCCTGAACAAAATTCTCAAAGGGGATGTTGGACTAAAAGGAATCACCAATAAGCCTGCAACTCTCCTGAAATACTGTCTTTGTACCACAGAATTAGTTAGGCTGGCCATGGAGTCTGAAGAGATGATTGGTATGTCAAAAGATACCAGTGCTCGTCACCACTATCTTACGTCAGCGAAATTCAATCAGTGGGAACAGAGTGTGAAGCAACTGTGGGTAACATTAAAGGAATGTGATCCATTTGCTGACAAATTTAATCACCTAGATTGTACAATCTTATGACAAAGCAGGTAGTGCCTGACGATATTGATAAGGACATACTGAACATGGAGGTTCGTGGACAGCAAGCACTCAAGAGCAGCACATCTGTGGACCAATAAATCTTTTGGACCGCATGACCAAAGTTAAGTATCTCAACTGGGACGACATGTGCAAGACCCTTAAACTGAAAGGAACAAAGGGTGAGGTTGAATTGAAAGCAACAAATACCCTCACAAATACCCTCTTTGTCAGATTGCTAATGATAGCAAAGTCGAGTCGAGAAATTGAATTTCAAGACGTCATCTCCACTTATGAGTTCACAGCCGTCAATTAAACCCTGATGAAACCTGATGGATCGATGCTAACGTCAGACAGTAAAATTGATCTGATACATGTGTTACACTCTTAAAAAGAAAGGATCAAATTGATCCGATAAAGTATCAAATATGAGCTTACCATTTTCCGGATCAATTTTGATCCAAATTCTCCTCAAATTTGATCCTTTTCGGATCAAAAAAGAGTGTGAGAATTTGGATCAAAATTGATCCGGAAAAGGGTAAGCTCATATTTGATACTTTATCAGATCAATTGAATCCTTTCTTTTTAAGAGTGTAGAAAGCTTGGCTACAGGGAAGGAAACCAACAGTGAGGATAACACTGATTCACATTTGAACACATTTGTGGTTGTTGATGGCATGTCAGTAGTTCATGAAGTTATGTCTGCAGTGTCTCCAAAAACATGCAAAGATTTGGCAGATGCCTTCTCCAAGACTATAGAAAGTAGATTCCAAAAATATGGTTGCCGTGTGATCTTTGATAATTACGGAAGGGAAAACTCAATCAAAGATATAATTTCATGTCTCAAGTTAGGAGTCCGACAATCATCAACAAGATCGAGCCTACATTGTTACCGACACCCCCATCCATGACTCAAAGCTATTTCTGGCCAACAATGAAACTAAGGATTCTCTCACATTCTACCTGGCAAACACAGCCTTGCAGCTGAATAGTCACTGTAACAGTCTGCATGTGAAAAGCAACATGAATGATGTTGAGGCATCAACAGGTGTTAATTAGTACACAGGAAGAAGCTGAAACTCTAGTCATACTACATGCAGCAGAGATCTCCAAGGCGGGAAAGAGTGTACATATCATGACCCAGGACACAGATGTTAATATGGTCCTTGCTCTTCGAAGGGTCACAGTTCTTGGTCTTTTTAGACAACTATGCTAATGGGCGTAGGTGACAATGGAAGAAAAGTTTTGCTGAAACCAATATATATCCGTCTTGGAGCACCTGAAGCTGCAGCGCTTCCAGGATTTCACTGTGAAACAGGATGCGACACATGTGGACATATTAGAGGTGTAGGCAAGAAGACAGCCTTTCAAGGCTTTTAGTACTGAAGCAACGCCAGCAGAGCTCTCAGCACTTAGTCAACTTGGTGTTGAAGAAATGCCTTTTACTGATGTTATTTCTGGATGTGAGAGGTTCTTGCGTAAGCTCCTTGGTACCAAAAAGGACTTACAGGCCAATACAGCTAAAACAACTAAGGTGGAAACGTTTCAAGACCCAACCTGATGGAATAGGTAAAATCCCCCCAAACTCTGGTGCATGGAACCAACATACTCTCCGAGCACACATGCAAGCATATGTTTGGAGTCAAGACCTTGTGGGAAATCCAAATATCCCAGACCCGTTCAAGCTAGGATGGTTGTGTGATGCAGATAAAATTCCAGTACCTATCCTTTCAGACATTACAATAACTCCCGAGTCTGTGGTGGAGCTTGTTAGGTGTAGATGTGGAATAAGCAAATGCTCCAGAAGATGTTCCTGCAAATGACACAATCTGACTTGTACAGAAGCGTGTGCTTGTGGAGCAGATGAAGAATGTACCAACACAGCTGTGCAAGCTGACGATCTTGAAAACACTGATGATCTACAGGGTTACAACTAAGCTTAAATCTAACTGCAACAAGGTCAGATTTATCATAAATGTCCAAAGCCTAATTACATTAATGACATTTCAAACTTTAAAAAAAAATGAAACATGGTTTTCTGCATTTCAAAATCTACAAATGCTAAGAACAGTAATTTCTTGCTAACTGCAAGACACTTTGGCGGCCATCTTGGAAGGCAAAATTCACCTACATTGTCTATAAACAATATACTTATTTCATTACACTGCAATAAGATGTTCAGAATCATTTTCTGATCCGTATCTTAAAGAAATAAGGTAAGATTACTCTCAATGATAGTAATTCCCCAGAGGGACACACCATATTCTGATGAAATGGCAGCCATTTTGAATTCAGAGGCCACCTTATTAGACAAACTGAAGTAAATTAAGTTGCTAGTTGTCTTATTGGAGTCTTACAGAACATACGTAGTAGAAATTACTAGAAAAAAGGAAATATATACATGTCCTTAATAGCTTGCCGCACCATGTAACACATATTGGCGGCCATTTTGAATTTGGCGGCCATCTTGGATTATAGAAAATGAGCCAAATCATGTTCTTAGTGGATTTTGATAATCATAGGTAGTAACAACCATTAAGAAAATATGACTTTGTATGATTTTGAGACAAATATACCTCAAAAAAGGCTAAATATGGCGGCCATTTTGAAATTCAAAATGGCCGCCAAAGACACATTCGAAAAAAATGGAAGCAACTCAGGTTTTATTCGTGAGGGTATTTAGAAGCTAAAAAGCATTGGTTCCACTAGTATAGCAAATTTTGCACTGGATTACATAACACCATGTACTATTGTTACATTTTGAATTGAAAAGTAAGTACTTCTGATATTCAAGAATGTAAATAACTAATCTAGGGTAGGCAAAAAAGTATGATTTTTTTTTACAAATAAAAAAAATGTTTTATTTGAATTGATTTTTTTGATTTTAGTCATTTTTCTTTTTGATTTCATTGATTTATGTTGTTACACTTTAAAACATGTGCTTCATTCTGATATTTAACAAAAGTTTAGATTATTTAAATCCGTTATTGATTGAAGGTTGGGATAACAATCACTACCGTACTTAAAAAATAAATAAAAAATCACTGTGCGTTTTAAATCAATAGAATTTTTTGATATTAATCTTTTTTTTTTATTTGGAGGATTTATGTTCTACACCTGCTCCTCGTGTTACACTTTCAATGTGAACATCAACTGTTTCTGATCTTAAAAAAAGTGTAAATGATTTAAATTACTGATCAAGGATTGGACACTGATCATTTAAAAAAAAAAAATCAAAAAATCAATATGAATTTTGCTGCGTGAATTATTACACATTTACCGACTGTATAAATCAAGTTGTAATGCTACCTTGGTGAGGGTTTATGGGCCAAATTTACTTTGGAAATGAGCAAAACTATAAGATGTATGAATGCAGGGGAAAATGTACTGAAAATTCTGATAAGAAAGTGAAAAAATCAAGAAAATCTAAAATCTTGATTTAAATCAATGATTTTTTTAAAAAAATCATTTGATTTAAATCGTGATTTAAATCAATTGATTTAAATCGTGCCAACCTTGATCCACAGTGCCGCGACATCGCGCGTGCCTGAAAAGCGTTGTGTATTCGCGTAAAATGCACACGCAGTTGTGCTACGCAAGGCTCTAAATTTTCGTGTCCGAGAATTATTTGAAACAACAATTCTGTCGGACGCAGTTGTTGAATTTGGCGTACTCAGTCCTTGTTACTGGAGTGAAACTTACTGTGCGATGTCTATGGAGTGAACCAATATTTCCACAATATTTTATGTTTCGCTCTGATTCATTAAATATTTACTTACAATAAAGATGAAAGATACATTTTTGAACAATATATCAAAGAGAGGGGTTGATACAAAAATTAATTTAGCTGAAAATGTAGATTTTGTAGACTTTTTCATTGACCTCCAATGCAATGTTTCACGCCAGGGAGTAACATGGAACAGCCTCAATTGACCAATCAGAGGACAGGATTCTAGTCTGTGACATCAGTGCGTCCGACAGAATAGCTAAGCTTATTGCTTAATTTAGCCTAGGCTTTAGCATGTTCGTGTACACATGATGTAACACCGCACGGGCATTACACAGTATGTTTCATATCAAAATCGATCTAATATTTACCAATTCTTTCAAAATTCCTAGACAACACAGTCAGCAACGCAGCTGCATGTCGAAATTCAACTATTATTTTGAACTTCAAAGTAAAAATGCGAAACAAAACGTCGAAAAATTCACACTCGACACTCACACCTTTCTGCACCGGTCAAAGGTCACGATCTTTCAAGGAAATTTATGATACGGATATCTTGATTGGTGCGATTGGTGCAAAATCATCGTATTCAACCAATGAAAACAATGAATAGAGATAGTTGCGAGCGATATAAAGTTGACTTGAGTGCTGTTGATTGATCCAGAAAGGGGTGCTTTTTTCCATGTTTCTGCCCAGTTGTCGTGTCGACCCTTGTAAAAATTGTATGCATGTTATCCGTTTGGAAAATCTATTGATAAGGATCATAAGGCACTGAAAACTGTTAAAGTTGAAGTTAAGCTTAATCATTGCAGACTCACAAATGATCATATCATAGACTCATTCTGCATTATTATACAGCTCAATCGTGTTTATTTGTCAGTGACAGTGAGACGACCCAGACTGCATGCGATATGCATGATTACTGAACAGAAGCTATGATTTCTCTTAGCAAGAAAACTGTTTCAAGCGTCACTACATTTGTAAGTATTTCACATGAATTTCAGGAAGTGTCTAAGACTAGTACAGTATACCGATCGGCCCTAGGTAGGGAGGTCAGCGGAATGACGATTTTTGAATTTGTATCTGTTATCATGGTAAAACCTAAGTTTTCTTTCCTCTTAGTATTTAACTTTTCAAGCCCCGAATCAAGAAATGTATAAATTTTCACACTGGATACTTGTTTTGCCCCTAAAAGCTTATTTTATTACCCTAAACAAGCTCTGATTATTGCCTTCCTAAGGTCCTCTGCGTGAGCTATACATCGCCATGTTGACAAATCACGAATTTTTTTATTGGCACTATATTCACTTTGACAAGCTATAACTCGTGAGTCTCTGCTAATACTCACTCAAGAGTCAATGGATATGTAAATTGGTGACGTCATAGATAAAAGCTTCTAGTTTCATGTAAGCTACATTTTGTTGACATCTGAATTGCTTAGGTGAAAAATTGTGTCCCTGCCATTGCCATTGACTGTGTGTACTGTTCTGTGTCAAGACCCATTTTTTCACCACGAAGGAGCATTTTACAAAAAAGTGCTTCCATTTCATGAAATTTGTCTGTTACATATCTTAGATAGGTTATGTATCAAGGATTTGAGACCCACATTTTTTATTCAAAACTATTAACATTTAGGGATTAAAAATCAACTTTTTCTGATTGGCCACAATTTTTTGCAAAAGAGTGAGCCCTCTAGAGGCCAATTAGAG
>JXSR01S015336.1:24405-42851 GCA_000969725.1 Ophiothrix spiculata | reverse complement strand
ATTATTGAACCCGTCATTGAGGAGTCTAAAGTTTAGGTACTTGAACAAAAATTTCAATCCAGCACGGATTTTTCTACACTAATTGACATCCCTAATAATAGCCAAATACACACATATGTGTATGTTTCACACCCGGGTTTCACATGCACCAAGCTCTGCAATCTAGTATCCTATACTCTATAAACTTTGTAGTATATGCAAAGTTATCAAAAAATAAGTTTATATATCGTACAATTGTGAATAAATAAACAAGATAATGAGTGACAAATCCAGAAAGTTACTCACTTCTGTAGCTTTCGCCATCTTGGCTGATGGCTTGATCAAAAGTGCCTTGGTTCACTGCATCTCCAAGGAAAATTGACGGTAGTCTCTTCCATACGGATCAATATTTAAACTTCCAATCTCAACATCCGCTGCATCAAAAACTTGATGCCATCAGGACCCTCATGGACAGGATGGACAATGTGGTTACGGAAAATGTAGATAAAGTAAAGGAAGAGAAGCATATGGCCTCGGCGTTGAGAGATTGTGGGTACCCACAATGGGCCCTGGATAGAGTCAAACAGCAAATAAAGGACAAAATTAACCCACAAAGCAAACCAAAGAAAGACAATGTACAAAAAACCCAAGGCATTGTAGTGATCCCCTTCGTGGAGGGCCTCTCTGAAATACTTAAACGCGTCTTCTAAAAACATGGCATTGCCACCGCCATGCGCCCGACCAATACCATCCGCAGTATGCTTGTACATCCTAAAGACAAGAAAGTCATTACTGAAATAGTGATGTGGTCTATGAATTTCCATGCGGCGGATGTGACAAATCGTACATTGGCGAAACGGGTAGACAATTTAGTGTACGCATGAAAGAACACAGAAAAGACGTTGAGACAACTGAAGGCAAAAAATTCACCAGGGCACATAGAAAGGCATCGACCGCAGAACAACACAAGTCGGCCATCACAGACCATGTAGACAATGAAAACCACATCATAGACTTGGACAAGGCCAAAATTCTTGATAGAGACACTAACTCCTTCTCGAGAAAAGTGCACGAAGCTATCCAAATCCGCAAGAAGGGGGGCAAAAGTTATTAATCGTGATGAAGGATACATTCTAGATCACATGTATGATTCACTGCACATTAATAAACATCAGAGACCTGTGGAAGAGACTACCGTGTCAAGTTACCCGGGAGATGCAGTGAACCAAGGCACTTGTGATCAAGCCATTAGCCAAGATGGCCAAAGCTAATAAATATAAAGAAGTGAGTAACTTTCTGGATCTGTCACTCAAAATCTTGTTTGTTTAAAGTTATCAAAGTTATTAACAGAAATAAGACTTCAAAATATCTGAATTCAGATTTTTATCTGAAAATTCATGCCTGATATACTGCGTTTTTACTTTGTGAGGCATTTATAACTTGGTGCCGTGTGCAAAAACAGGATGGTGACGAGTGTTATTTCCCTATTTTAAATTACATGGTACGGACTCGGTTCAGTGAAATACACTATGTAAAACTCTGGTCGGTTACTTAAAAATATGGTTTGAAAATAATTAATGTCTTGTCTTTGAGTTTATACATATTTACAGCTATACTTATTAGGAATGTCTACATCTATCTTGTAATGTAAAAGAAGTGTTCTATACTACGGGGAAAATCCTGGGGGGGAACTCACATATGTGGGCAGGATCCACTTTTTCAGGCCGCCAGGCCGCTCACTAGATCCCCATTTTCAGCGTGATTTAGTTCTTTTGACCCCGTTTTTTGAGGAAAGATGCACAATTTTCGCTCCAACTGCAAATCTTGAACAGGAAATACGAACATTTTCAGCTCAGGTGGCTATTTTTGGCCAATTTTTCAGTTCACTAGACCCCTCCAGAATCGGTTTCAAAGGTCCATTTTTTACAGAAAATCAATTTACCCGAACCCCTATTTCGGCACTTCGTTCCAATAAATATTTATTTGGCCTATATATGAATATCTACAGGTTTAGACAAGATTTATAAATTCCCAAATTAGAGGAAACAATTTTAATTAAAAACACCTCCACTTGTAATTTTTACTTGTGAGTGTTCAAACAACATCCCTCTGTGCTAACCTATAAATTTGGCTGTGGTAGATCATTTACTGTAGAAACACGGTCATTTCAAAATGTGTGCCTCTCTTGCAAATGCTGTCTTCACCGATTTGAAGACCCCCTGGTTATTTGTAATCATTTATCATATCTAATCACAAATGTGAAAAGAAACCTGGATTGCATAAATTTCAAAGCTCTAATGTTATTGGCCTAACAAATACATATTTGTCTCAATCAACCAATCAAAATAGATGTTAGATGGGATTTAAAGTTTTTCTCTCAACGTTCCACAACAACAACACACATTTTTATGAGCCTTAAACAATAAACCTTCAATAAATATACCTTTCAGGCTAAGCTTTCAAACTACATAGTCATATTATTGGCTCTAGACAATACTTATAAGAAAATATTGCATTGAAGAAACTATTCATGATTGCCAATTACAGGGGAAAATCATTTCACTTTGTTTTCAAGAAAGCACGCTATATTCTACAAACCTTGAAGTATGCAACAAGCAATCAGACTCTGTTACGAGATCCATAGCACATCTTTGTATTCTACAACATTGTGAACTGGTGGTTTTGTGTTGTGTAAGAAACTAGTAAAGATTGATTACGATTGATTAAAACCAAATCACTGCACATTAATATTTTTGTACTTGAATCATTGATGATTTTTGTATTAGTTTTGGCTAATTTTGTTCCTACAACATTGACAAATCTTGAAAATATGTTAATTTGAATATTCAGCAAGATTAAGTATGTTGTTATGATACAGAAAATACGGCTAATTTACTTTCCCGTATGGTTATATTGCTTTATGTGTGTTAATCGGCTGCTTATTGCATATTTAAAGATTTATTGAGTATAGACCTTGAGCTCAAAAACCATTCCTGGACACACCATTAATAAGTTCCATGAATTGCAAACTGCTTCACAATGGATACAGGTTCCATGGATTTCTGAATTTCAGCTAAAATCATGGCTATTACTTTAATTACAAAAATACTTTTGCTTTAACCTTTATAAATAAATAAAATTCACTTTTTTTTCCTGCAATATATGAATATATATCTGACATTTCAAACTTAAACAAGCAACTTGCATACTATAGTCGCTTGAAGAAAACCTTTTTCACTTTTCCTGCATACTTCAAGATTCCATGGATTTCTGAATTTCAGCTGAAATCATGGCTATTACATGTACTTTAATCACAACAATACTTTTGCTTTTACCTTTAAAAAAATAAATAAAATTCACTTTTTTTCCTGCAATATATGAATATATATCTGACATTTCAAACTTAAACAAGCAACTTGCATACTATATATAGTAGCTTGAAGAAAACCTTTTCACTACTACGCATCTTGTGCGCCGCCGAGGTTAATGTTCACACGCAACTCGCGCAATACTCATGAGCTCACGTGATTTGACAGTTCTGTTGTTGTGTGTGTGACTTGGTGATCGATTTGATCGGTTTGTTGTTCGGTGGGATTGGTCCTGCCTAGAGTGAAAAGGGGTTTTTTGCAGACTACTATAAATATGATAACTAGATACATTTCCCATCAACATGTTCTTTATCATAATAAACATCATAAACTCTGGATTATCATATAGCAAAGTCATATGCATAAAAATAAGCAAACGGAGACCTGATATGGTCTCCTTTTGGACAGATGATTGTGTATACAGCACACATTTGCACCTGATTTTTAGCGAAATTGCCTTTGTTAACTTTTAAATCAGAATGCAATATAAGGCCTAATGTGGTTGACTTGTCCTTTGTGAGTGACCAAAATTTACCAAATTTAGGGTCGTTATTTTATTTTTCTTAAATTATTTTTGAAAATTTTCACCTATCTCAACAGTAAATTTGGTGAAAATAGCATAATATTTAGATGAGTTTACAACAATATTTACAAAATGTTATATATTTGCTTAAGACAAAATAAAACACAAATTTAACTTAAATATCTATTTTATTCAGTTTATCTTGGCCCATTTAAAAAAAAAAAATATTTAAAAAGATCCAATAGACCAACCATCAATTTTACCATTGAAGGGCAAGTCAACAATTTTTTGTAGGTCTAATCAATGGGTTAATCACCATCTAAACTTAAAATTTCCATTTACTTAAGAACCCTAATCACAAACTTAGCTAACACTGAAAGTGCCTAGACCCTTGTTTTGTTGAAAATCAGTTTCAACTTTTGATGAAATGTCTACTTTTGCATGTCCCATGATGCACTCTGACAATAAAGCAGGCCCAATTTTGAGGGGGTGTGGTGGGGGCGCTGTTCCCCCAAATTTGACAATGTACCAATTAAACACCATTACAATGTTCACTTTTGGGGTAAAATACTACATAAAAACATTTTTTTGCTTGTTACTTTCCTAAAACCACTAAAATTAGTTTATAATTAGGGTTGATCAAAATGGAAATTTTCACCTAAAAATGGTTCACGTTTTGAAAATCCTGCACCCCCTGAAAAAATCCTGGTTAGGTGTCTACTTAAAAGTAGCCAACATCTGGGTGTCCTGCAGGAATAACCATATCAATTTAATGTACACAGGTTACTTGTGACGTAATCTGCTCACAACCCGTCCCCCAAGTCAACATAAAAGAGGTAACCATACGTGTTCTAAATTTCTCGGAAAAGGTGTATATTTTTCACTGAAATTGCGGACCGCAAAATCATAAAAAAGGGGATATTTTAAGCATACATCTTAAAACAATTCAAAAAAAAAAAGGTATTTCACAGAATTGGTAAATCCGACTCGGTCTACATCCTCTGGGCCAGGCATACTAACATACAAAATTATGTCTTAATTCCCTGGCCGTTCTGTGGACTTGGAAGATGCGGGAAAGCTGACAGGAAAAATGTAACAAGATCTGGTAGTACAACAGACATCATAAAAGTAATGTATATATTTATGTTTTGTTCTTAATTATTTTAATATATTAAATTCTAAGTGTCTGAAAATCTTGTCTTTGAAAACTATGAAAAAGGGGGTATTTTTTATGCTAATTTATGCTAAAAAAAAGGGGGGGGGGTAAAATCAATGAAAAATCTTGAAAAGGTTGGGTTAAGAAAAAAATGAAGATATTGTATGGTTACCACTTTTTATTTTGACTTGGTAGACCGGGGCTCACAACTTAAATATATGGCCAATTGTTTTGGATACTTCTCAGACCATATACTGTAAACGCCAATATTTTCGCGCTCAGTAATTTTCGCGCACGGCCAATTTTAGATTATTTCCCACATTTTTATTTTCACGCACGTGCACATTTGGCTAGTATGGAATTTCCTTTGCAACAAATACACATTAACTTTCGTGGTGCATTTATTTTCCCGCTTTTTTCATTTTGCGCGAAAATAAATGTAGCGCGAAAAATACTACTTATACAATGGATATGTGAAAGTACGGTAGTTTTTCCTACAAATTTGTAAGAACTCTCTGACCTGCATTCACCAGGATATAGAAGTTGACGAGGATAAATAATGTGGTAATCCGGTTAATACTGTAGATGATTACCCCATATGACTTTGTTGTAGCGTTGCTTCAGCCCTTGATGCAGTGACTCTGCATGCTCAGCATCCCGGGTCTCCACAACACATTTTACCTGTTAAACAAACAAAATTTTGAAGATTAGGTTTGGCACTTATGCTTAGGTCACATAGAAAGAGTAGTCGGCTGAGCTCCGGCCAAGCATTAATTTCAAGGTGCATTGCGACTAGTGAACTAGTAAAACTCATGTTTTGTTTGCTTGGCCAAAGGCTCTCCAACTACTCTTTCTATATGACTTAAGCATTTCCCAGGTCAACATTCCAGTTGAACTGGTTTCAACTGGAACCAGTTCAAATCCAGTTGATCCCAGATGAATATCCAGTTGCACACAGTTAAGCCAGTTGGTTCCGTGACAGAAAATGGAACATTTTTCAACTATTTTACTGACCAGTTGAACTCCGGCAAGTCCAGTTACAACCAGTTACAAACAATTGAATCCAGTTGAAACCAGTTGGTTCCGTCATAGAAAATGGAACAACTTTCAACTGGGATTAACATGAAATTTTAACCTGGGTTGTAAAAAAGTCAAGATATACCTAATTGGATTAGATAATTCCTATTTGTGCAAATCGTACCATGTATAAGGCACAGATTTCTTCAGACTTTTTCAACAAAACTTATTAATAATAAGTACTACCCATTAAACCTAAATGAGCCAATTATACCACTTTACAAGCATGTTCCATTTACCTTGCGTGTCGGTGTATACTCCCATGCTGAGCCAAATACCTGAAGCCGCTGAATGCCGGCACCCATGATATAAGTTTGAACAGTTATTGTTCACCGAAAGATATCTGTAAACCCTTATTGTTTGTTACGATAATGACAAAATTGGTTGATTTATGCCCACTATTTATTGGTCTTGCTATGAGTTGGGCTTGACTGCATGTTGTCCAATATTTAGTAACTCATAGCTCGACCAATAAATATGGGCTGAATCTATCATTTTTTTTCAATTTAAGAGACATCTTTTCTACTTTGATACTAGCTCAAAACTATTGACAAGTTTAAAAATAGAGGATAAAAGGCCTGGGGCCACTCAAATATATAATGTTGCCTAGGTGAATTAGGGGTGTTTTTGAGGACTGAAGGGTGGTGAATCAGGTGACACCTTTGAGGGTATCAAAAACAGCAATTTTCAAGAAATAGGGTACTTTTTCAAACCCTAGTGTGAAAACAGTATCTATAAAATCCTGTTTTAGGGTGTGAATAAGGAAGAGAAAATTGAATAATTTGGCTTCAGAACCCTCCTCCCTTTAGGGGGTGTTTTGAAAAACTGTGGTCACGCTATCATGCCTGCAACATTATACTTGAGTGCCCCCCCCCCCATCCCTCCCGGATGAAAGGTCAAACTCACCTGTACATGGAAAATTTCACTTTTTAAGAAGGCCCTTTCATGGAAGATATCTTTGATGCTGCAAAGAGAAGAACAATCAATCAATCAATCAATGATACAAGTGCTTGCATAACATGCATACCCCATGAAGGAGTCTATTCCTACAGGGTACCCACGGCTTTATGTGACTGTCCGACCACGGAGCAAGTAGAGTAAAGTTTCTTGCCCAAGGAAACAAGGAGACGAAAACCGCCCTGCCTGAGGCTCAAACCCCAAATCTCTGTATTACGAGACCCGTGCTCTAACTGCAGAGATATAACACATGAACAATCAAATTTCTTGAAATGCGTAAAATTGCCATTCAAACAGAGGAGTTTCCTATTCTACTGTACTTGGTTTAATTTCCTGAAAATACAAATGTTTTGAGTAAATTTCCTGAATTCAGGAAATTTCCAGAAAAGTTATATCCCTGGAAGAAACAAAGATCCAGGGTGACACATAGCTACCACAGATCTACATAATCTGGCATATCAAGCACACTAGTCCTAATTAAGGGTCCTATCAACACTCCGTTTTCAGAAATGGTTTTTGCTCTGTGACTCAGTAATGGATAATTAAATCCAAATAAAAGTATACATTTCTAGAAGCTGATTTGCATACTGCATATGATGGTCATTTTTGGACCAAAAAATGTAATTTTTGCTCTAAGGTTCAAAAATCATGTTTTGGGGCTCAAAATTTTTCAGGAAAGCTAACTAAATTTTGCTTTGGTAAAAACTCTATAACCATTTTACTTTTTAGAATCTACAAAACAATATCTATGAACACATTTCTCGAATTTTTGATTTTTATCCTTATTTTTTAAAATATTACTTAAAAAAGGCAAACAAGTGCCAAGAATGATTGCAGTGTTGGGAGATTTGACATTTTTTAAAACCGATTTTTGACAATATCTCAAAAATAAAAAAAAACATTTAAAAAATTGAGAAATCCATTTCTATATGTTACTTTCTAGGTTGTAAAAGGTAAAATAGTTAAACCAAAGCAAAGTTTAGTTAGCTTTCACATAAAATTTTGGGCCATAACTTCGATTTTTGGACTAAAGGGCCAAAATTACACATTGGTGTCAACAAATTTCCTGACCATTATGTTCATTATGCCAATCCACTTCTAGAAATGTATACTGTTATATGAATTTGACTGCTGATTTACAGGGCATAAGGTTGATAAGGGTTGACAGTAAAGTATGTCTCAATGAACATTGTTTTTCATTTGAAATCGGATTGTGTACGCCAATTCTAACACGCGCATGAATAGCGTGGCATTAAGCAATCAAAATCAACAAATCACGCACTGCATGGCGATATGTGCGTAAGTTAGTTATAAAAACCTCGCGAACAAGTGAAAAACAAACCTTGAGATAAATCATACCCTTAAGTGGTCTAAATTCACAATTTAGAAGTACAGTGTCATGTTGGCCGTTTCAAACTGAACCTGCAGCTGGGTGTTTGCCATTGTTAGAACAAAAACAACCAGTGCCTTTTGAAGGTATCCTTCAACAAAATAAATTACTGAAACTTAGTAGGTCCAATTTGGAAATAATAGGGGGCTGGATCACTTAAAATGGTAATTTGCCTATAACACCCATATCAGTTATGAACTTGGTTATGTCCAGCAAAACCACTTATGTTTTATTTCATAAAGCGTCATATACAAGGAACATTCCTTAATATATAAGTTCTTAAGTTACTTCAAAAAATGTCATTGTGCTTATGATCAAATGTCCAACTATAACCCTAACACGTCACAGTCCACCAAAATCCAACAAGCAAAAATCAAGAAATTCGCCTAAGTCCAAATACGTCATAGACCGGGGATACGGATGGGCACAAAAGTGCTGCCATGGCAGGTCATACTCGGTGGCGTGCCATAGCTGGACATTGGAACGGGATGCGAGAGGTCAAGGGTTCATATCCCAAGGGAAACAGGAAATTTTTGTATGACGTATTCAGACTTAGATAGTTTTTAAGCATTTGGGAGTAATGGTGCGTTCAGAGTCCAGCGATTTCATCACTGCAACATCGCTCGACGTCCAGCGATACGCAGTCTTCAAAAGCGCACTATGTGTAACACGTGTAAAGACTGCGTATCGGCAGATGTCGTGCGATGGAATCGTCGTGAAATCGTCGGACTATGAATGCACCATTAGGGTTAAAGCAATTTATTTGATTAACACTGACCTATATATAGGCTTCATCGAGCACACCATTCAAGGGACATCTGGCAAAAACTTAACACCAGTCTCAATATAAAACAGATTCAACAGGCTAAACTTAACAAACAGATGAAAGACCTAAGGGTTGCCGAAGAACAGGGAGAGTACAATACAACATGGAAGATCATCTATCACTTACCTAACACCTAAATCAGCTATGAACTTGGTAAGCTCTGCAATACCACCAGGTCTATCGCTGACAGTGACCACAAACCGACACAATCTGCCGTCAGCAGCGAGGCCTCTCTCAAGAACTCTTCCTAATACTGTTGTGTCAATGTTTCCTCCGCACAATGGTGTGCAAACTCTGGAACAAAAATGACAAAAGCCCGGGGGGCTACTATATTAAAGTACAAAGGAATTATGCGGACGTGCTGCAAATTCGGATAGCAAAATAAGTCTTGATTATTACTTGACGTTTGATTTATATGATGATTATCCGACAACTCAAAAGGTTATGTGATTTTCACAGAACTTACAGGGCTCTTGGAATGAACTTTACATGATCCAAAGCAGAAGTTTGTTTTGAAACTAATTTTTTCTTCTTTAAAGGAGCTTGGTCCGATTTTTCAAAATCTTGTTTTCAAGGTCATATGAAAGATGACCACTCAGGAGGTCTAAATTTAAAATTTCAGCTGAATCGGTCAAACGGTTTCCATTTTATGGGTAATTTTGTATTTCATTCCTTCCTATACGTTACTATGTAGAATTAATTATGGTTACCATATATTAGACACATTTTTATTTGTATCTCCAAAACGGAACATAACTCAGGCGTGAAATTTCACAAGGGTTATGAGAAAAATATGAGCAACATTTTGGTACCAAAATCTCAAAAAGTTTGAAAAAATGTTGACCTAATCGGACCATGCTCCTTTAATATGTAAAGTCACATTTTGCTACATTTACTATCAAATGTGGTACAATACCAACACTTTGCTAATCACAAGCAAATGTGACTCAAACATTATTTGGAATGAAAATTAATGATAACAATATTTAGGGTCGGCGGTAAGAATAGGGTCGGTCGAGTTACGCCAATCAAACAATTTTTTTGGCCTTACCTCTTTCCTTTCAGCTCAGGTAATTTTCCACAGAGTAGCGCTGCAAACCCGGATGCACCAGCACCTTCAACTACACACTTCTCTAACTCTACCAGTCTTAGGATGGATAGTGCTATCATGTCTTCACTGAAAACAACATGAGATATAACATTACACAAGGAGGTTGTCCAAGTAGCGAGTTGTGAAGAGGGCGAGTTGTAGTTTGGCGAGTTGTGTGGGGAGTTGTTACAACTAGAAATGGTGAGTTACAACAAGAGATTGCGAGTTACAACAAGAGATGGCGAGTTACAATAAGTGATGACGAGTTACAAAAAGGAGGTTGTCCAAGTAGTGAGTTGTGAAGAGGGCGAGTTATAGTTTGGTGAGTTGTGTGGCAAGTTGTTACGACTAGAGACGGTGAGTTACAACAAGAGATTGCGAGTTACAACAAGAGATGGCGAATTAAAATAAGCAATAACGAGTTACAAAAAACACTTTTGCAAAGGAATTTGAAGTTGAAACTCAAATCATAGATTAAATACTTCAAAGGATTTAAAACACAGCAAAATTTTTGAGATTGGGAAAAACTGTAGAAAAATGGTGGTCAAAAAATATTAGCATGTTTGGGCAAACATTTCAAAAAGAAATTTTGTATACCGACTACCAGTATGGTTTTCGTCAAAAAAACTCGAAAAAAAATAGTGCTCAATCATCCTATGAAATTATTACTCGTGGAGCACCACAAGGTATTATCCTTGGTCATCTTCTCTTTATTGTGTATATGAATGACATTTGTAGGACATCAAATATATTACATTTTATTTTATTTGAAAAGATTATGTGATACTTTGAATAGAGAGTTAAAAGAAATTGTACACAGGTGTAATAAATTATCAATAAATGCTTCCAAAACAAATCTTATGTTCATTGGCACACCACATTTAACAAGTATACAGGGTGTCCCACAAAAAACGCAACAAACTTTGAACTTTTATTTTGAGAGAACAGAGCCCAATGGTGAGCACACAATACAAGAAAATTATAGAGTAGACCATTGGCTTTTACAAGATTTTTGATTTGTTTAATTTGGATCTCTGAATCAAAAGTTATTGCAAATTTTTTAAAGACCAGACAAATTTTGGTGGTCTGATTTGTTAATCTGTAAAGTTTTACCTCTGGTGACGTCATTGGGCACACGTTGAATGAAAATTGCTAAAAACATCACAAGATTAGGAGAAGCATCCCTTCAAACCATTTCATGACATAAGTACTCAATTTAATGATGATCTGCTGATTTTAAGCAGAGTTTTGCGCCTGGTTTAGTCTACCTTTGTTGCGTCCCCTTGACGGGCCAGATGAATCGTTAGGTCTTGAACTCCTTTGTCTTCAGTTTTCTTCTGTGGTTTCGGTTAAAGACTTATTATTGGTTGACATCTTTCATTAAAATCCCTTTTTTCGACTCTTTTGGTAGAAATTGTATCCTAAACTACCCGAATTTTGCACCAAAAGTAACAAGAGTCAAGGAATATGAGAGTATCAGGAAGATCCGTACTTTAATTCAAGATTTTGACCAATTTAAGTTAAAACTTATCTTAAAATATCACTTAATGTTAGGTACAGGTCAGGTAAGATTGGTTTGGATTGATTCTGCTCCAGTTGCTTGCAGAATTCTCTTCATTTCAAGTTTATATTTCTTTAGCTGGAAGTCTAAACTTACAAATCGGACCAAAGTTGATTTAAAGGGCTTTTTTAAATTCTCCATATCTTTGGACTGGAATGGTAAAATGAAACGGGACAAAAAGCATGTTGTAGAGTAATTACTCTACTTTTGAAAAACATATATTACTATGAGTTAATCTTTTGGCAACCATTTTTTACTATTTTTTATTTGCTCGTTGCATCAATTTTGGGACAAGCTGTATTTTCTGATGATCATCATATTTTTCTATGTAATGTATGTCATTATGCCAAAAATAGGTCAAAAAATGTCATGTTTTGCCAAAAATGGTGGCAGCAGTGAGGTTTTTGACACGTTTGGACCAATTTTTGACAATATCTCAAAAACTAAGAAAAAAAATTAAACAATTGAAAAATGGATTCCTAGATATTGCTTTCCAGATTCTAAAAATGAAAATGGTTCGAAATTTTACCAAAGCAAAATTTAGTTATCTTTTCGTAAAATTTTGGGCCCAAAAACATGATTTTTGGACCTAAGGGCCAAAATTACACATTTTGGTCTAAACATAACCTCATATTCAGTTTCCAAATCCGCTTCTAGAAATACCAGGTGTCCCAAAAAAATGGTTACATGTAGAAAAATGAACGTTTGCAAAAAGTATAGCAGTTGGAGAATTGAAACTTAGCAAGACTTATTATACATATCTCTGCTAGATATTTACAAAATGTTGATATCACAGCATTATTATTATTTGAGTTATCAACATAGATAGATACCTATGTCAGAAACGTATTTTCTCAAAATTCAACAAAATCGGAAGCATGTTCGTTTGATGTAATTTTAACCCTCGTTCAACGCCTTGTGAACTTAAAATTGACAAACCCAAACTTAGGTTGTTGTATATTATAGTATAGGGCAAGGTTTCTTCTTCCCATTGATACCAAAATCATGAAAATTTGACAAGCTGTTACGTAATTATGACGTCATAAATTACTACAGGTCTGTAAATAATGTCAAAATCATATTTTTGGCAAAAATAGCCACCGACTCAAGACTTTGCTTTTGCTATTTCTGTTATTTCTATCTATATAGGGCTTTTGTTACTAAATAAAGAGAATTGTAATTCAAACATGTCCTGAAGGTTAAAATTACTTTTTCAAAGTTTACACAAGTTTGCAGTTTAAACAGTTAAAGAATTAATGTTACCCATGAAAATTTGATTGTGCTTTATGCGTATTCATCACCTTTCGCGGCACAACTTGATTGACATGTTCAATATAAACAACTCATTCTGGAATGCATGGAAAGCAGGTATCCCTAATTTGCATAACAGATATACTGAAAGAGAGTTCAATTATTATTCATTAAAAATTATACCACATTTGGTTTAATATAAGGTCTGATCATGATCATTTAGAAAAAAATGGCAATCAAAATATTAGAAAACGTGTATGCTTATTATTTTGTTGAATTTTGAACAAATGCGTTTCTGACATAGGTATCTACCTTTATTGATAACTCAAAAACTAATAATGCTGTGATATTAAAATTTTACGAGTGCCTAGAAAAGGGTTGTAATATAATCCTTGCAAAGTTTAGTTTCTGTAACTACTATAGTTTTAGCACACAGTCATTTTTCTACATGTAACCATTTTTTGGGACACCTGGTATATACTTTTATTTGGATTTAAATATCCGTTGCTGAGTTACAGAGCAAAAAACATTTCTGAAAATGAAGGGTTGACAGGGCCTTTAAATTGGTGTGTCTTTTAAATCAGTCAGCACTTTGGGTTTTTTATGTACATTTAGCCTGTCTTTATGCACAGTACATCTAGTAGTATACAAATCAGGTTATTGGGGGAAAAGGTTACACACATCCAACACATCAGGATCAGCCATTTTCAATACTTCTCAAAATAAACCATGTTGTATTTGTTTTACTGTACCTCATAAATATTTCACTGAATGTGGTGTAAACACATCAAAATATCACCCAAAATGTCCATTCTTCTTGGTCATCATATGAATTTCCAACTATTTATGCGGGGGTACGTAAGCGTTTCATTTTTTTCCCTGCGAGAGCATTGTGCGCACTTGGAGAAAGAAGAAAAATGCTGTCATGCGCATCATGTACAACTGTCCAATTATATTTTGTGGTTGCCTAACAAATATTTATGAGGTATAGTAATAATCGTTAAATCTACAATCTTTGAAAAAATGTGTTGGGACACTTGGTTGTTTTTGACAATAAATTTGTTTTATAAAAATGTAATTTTTACACTATAATTTTTGAATTAAGTTCAAGGTATGGCTTTAACCCTTCTTTAAGCCTGGGCCTCCCCTCCTCCCCACCAAACAATGTTGAGATATGCTACAACAAATTTGCTACCATGGTGTCTGTCAACACTGAATCGGGTGAGAGGGGGCTTATTTTAAACATTGCCGTTGAAAGTGTGCCAACAGTTTTTTCAAAGATTGTAGTCTGTGCCTATACCTACCTTACAGTGACCATTTTATCAATAAGATTGTGAGCTGTAGCAAAAGCGTTGACTCCGACTGTTGGCACTGCAAGACCTGCATGAGCAGCAACAAAGAGAATCGGATTTAAACAAAAATCCATGGTAGGGGTTGTATTCACAAACAATGGGGCCAAGTACTTTGAATTTTTGTTAAAACTGTCCAATAAATTATTGTTTGGCCTATATAAACATTTATTGGACAATTTAAACAAAAATCCAGGGTAGGGCTTGCATTCGCAAACATTGGGGGCCCTGTACTTTGGATTTTTGTTTACACTGTCCAATAAATTACTGTTTGGCCTATAGTTTTCAGCCAGCTATTTACATAATAAATCTACTTTGAAACATACTTTGTTTGTCCTTGTACTTTTAAGTTCCTTAAAGGAGCCGTCCGATTGGGTCAGCATTTTTTCACACTTTCTGAGATTTTGGTACTAAAATGTTCCTCATATTTTTCTCATTGCCCATGAGAAATTTTAACTCTGAAACATGTTGCGTTTTGGAGATATAAGTGAAAATGTGTTAAAATCATTAATATAATGGTAAGCATAATATTATTTACACAGTAAAGTATAGGCAAATGAAAAAATACACAATTGCTCATAAAATCAAAACGTTTGTGCCGATTTGACTGAAATTTGAAATTGAAGCATATTAAGTGATGACCTTTCATATGACAGTGAAAACTAAAATCGGACCATGTACCTTTAGATGGTTCATATATAAGGCCATAATTTTCCAAAATATTCAAATTTAAGCTGTTAAATTGCACATAAGCGCTGATAAGCACACCATTTGAAAATAAAAATTCTGACTGAGCTAATCAAATAATGTGACAACTTTTACCCTTCTTAACCATAACACAGAATATCATTATTGACAATCGCACAAGCCCAAGTATGATGGGCAGTGGTAACATTATACAGATAACAAATCGCTATCGGAGCAGTGGCTCACTGATGGCCTGCTAATAGTATATGCAGTTTGGGAAGCAAGACAACCCAGGTTCAAATCCAAGTGAATACAATTCCCAGCTATGGATACAGGCTAAAAAATTGAAATCCTTATCAGTTGTGGCTTGATCCTGAAACCCGATCAACTCACTGCGATGATTTATCTCATTCGTCGATCGGGCGGGGAGCATACACAATTCTGTAGAGAAATTCATGTGACTTTGCCCAATGACGCATTTTGTTGATCTTGGTTTCATTTTTTTTTGCTGATAGCAAATCTTTTTCATATGTCATTATTGAGATGTAGCTTTATAAAATCAGGCACCATAGAGACCGCGTGATCACTGAAGAACGTGTAGGTAGAGGTGAAAAACATCATCCAGATTTCATCTTAATTGGAAATAAATGAGAATTTCAAATTGTAAGTTTGTATCTTCTCACTATAATGAAATCATAGAGCCTATTTTTATGGATTTATTTTAACAAAGGTAGCCATACGGTGCGTTACAAAATCCTGAACGCTGGCTCCATTGAAATATGTGGTTGCAAGGTTGCCGAATTCGCTTATCGTAAGTGCCTCATATAGGATATGAGGCACGATATCAGTGCAATTTGTGGCTTACTTACCATCAGCAAGGGTTGGACCTGATTTGGTATAGATTGGATGTCCCGCATCCATGGCTGTAGAAAAACTTGCACATTGTTCCGACTCAACACCCTGTGGAAGAAACATAGGATTTGATTAAAGAAGCACTACTCAAATCAGTTAAGGTGGCTCTAAAAGCTATTTATACAAATCAGGAACTAACTATTAAGTTGGCAAGGAGAAAAAAAGTTCATCTGTGTTAGTAAAAAATCATTCTTTGTAATTTATCCGATGTTCTCAACACTAATTTTATGTACCTCGAATTTTCGGATGATGTGCTTCATCCTTCATCTGGAGTTAAACTGGCAGCCCCGATTCAAGTTCAGTGGCCTTATTGACACTTGACCTTAAAATATGAGTCATAGACTCTCCGCAATTTGTGGTGGCCCAGTGTCTGTTGAGTGATGGTTGGTTAACTCCAATGTATATGGCCTCCTTCACACCACGCTCTAGGTACTTGGGTTCCCGGTCCAAAATTTTTGACTTCCTCCAGATAGACAATGTGTCCCGGGGATTCAATGTGTAGGTGCTGGGAGACCTCAGACGAGGTGGAACTAGGATATAGATGTTCTAAAAATCTAGTTTTTAGAAATCATTCTGTTTCACCAATGTAGCTTTTTTGGCAAATGACTCCATGTAAATGATTGAAAAAACTTCAATACTTTGATCCTGGGTTTCAACCCGGAAGTCAATCTTTACCGAAATTTTAGCCCAAACACAGTTTTGCCTATAAAACTAATAAGCCGTGACATTTGCTCCTATTATTCATATACTTAAAAGCGGGCAATTTGAATTGTTGTTTGGGATGGGTGGTAGTGCATTTTTTGAGAACCCCCCCACGCCTATTTGGGTGCATCGTTATGCTTTATCAGTGCATTGTGGGATTAAATTTCGGTAAAGATTGATTTCCGGATGGGAAACCCAGGATCGACGTATTGCATATGTTTTAATATCTAGGCTAATTTGTAAGAAAAAGATATTACATACAATCGTACACCGTTACGTCATTTGCATCATCTTGCGCCATTTAGGGGTGTATTTTTTGCTCAACAATACGCCATTAAGGGTCCAATTTTTAGGCGCTCTGACGAGCATGAGTACCACTTTCATATCCGAGCGGTCCCCCGGGAATTATTGCTCCCCCACATCTAGTACTTACAATGATCATTGTCTTTGGTGATAATGATTTAACTGCTAGAGCTATGCCAGCAATCATCCCTCCTCCCTACTAGTCATTACAATGATCATTGTCCTGGGTTAGCTATGGGCAGCAACATTCCCCCCCCCCCCTCCATGCCTAGTACTTACAATGATCATTGTCCTTGGTGATAATGATTTAACTGCTAGAGCAATGCCAGCAATCATCCCTCCTCCCCCTACTGGTACGACTATGGCATCAAGATCCGGCACTTGCTCAATGATCTCTAGTCCGATAGTTCCTTGACCTGCAATAATGTGCGGGTGATCATACCTGCAGGAAAAAATCAATATAAGGTCAATCAAAAACATCATGCCTCAAGTCTAGAGGCACTCACTTATGAAAATGATGTACAAGTGCCACCGAGCACCTTGGAAGTAGGGGTCTTTTGGTTACAAATTGGGTCAAAAAAGGGGGGCTTTCAGTGACAAAGTGTAAAAAATTGTGGGTCTTTGGTCCAAATTTACAAAAAGTAGGGTCATTCCGGGTCAAAATGGCCAAAAATTTGCAAAAATTTCAATGGACTTGGCAAAATTTTCGAAAAATATTGCAAATTTTTCAGAAAAATTACATCAAATTAAGAAAATGGTGGGTCTTTGAGTGACAAAGGTTGTTTAAGTGACAAGGAATTTTTAAAAATAAGGGGTCATTGAGTGATAGTTGGTAGAAATAGGGGGTCTTTCTGTGAGAGTGAGCGAAAAAATGCGGGGTCTTTTTGGTGGCACATGGCACGTACCTCAAAGTTGAGTGCCCCCCGTCCCGGTCCTCAAGTCCAAAGAATTTTTAAAAGGAAATCAGTATTCATATAGATCAACATTTTCACCATGTTAACGGGATGGCTACCATGTTGATTGTTGCCCTTTATACAATAGAAAATTGCAGGTACGTCACTTTAATATTTGAGTGCACCCCCAATCAACCGATTTCAAACTTGGGTAGATCGATCAGACACTAGAGAAAACACCCTCAGAATTACTGTTTTATCATATAAAAGGATAGGAAAGGCATTTCCTGATGTTGATCCTATAAAAGGCCTACAGGTTAAAGGGACATTGGACAAGTTCAGCATCATCCCCAAACTTTTCCCCCAGCATTTTGAGATTTTTGCATCATTTGAAGTATTAGCAGTAGCAGTAATAATGACAG
>JXSR01S015335.1:202457-215187 GCA_000969725.1 Ophiothrix spiculata | reverse complement strand
GCACTTGCGGTAAATTTTGATTGCTGTCCAATGCACTCGGCCCCTAAGGACCTCGTGAATTGGACGCATCAAAATTGACCGCGCGTGCATTGATTTTGTCTCATTTCACTTGCGTATGAAATTCGCATTTATTAACCTATAATTCAGTTACTTCAATATATTTCTGGTTCATGTTGCTGTTTGAATAGACGGTAACGGTAATAAGATTTTTTGTTTTTTGATAGTGAATTTATGTATGACTCGGGGTAGATTTATTTTCATCCATTCTTAGATATAATATATGATATTCCTTTTTTTTCAATTATGTGCAGGAATAGAAGAAATCTCGAAAATGATTATGATTCCTATTCATCGTCTGCGTCGTTGGATGACAACGCTATATATCCAGAGGTCCCAGGCCTTGTCCACGATCAAGTTCAGACTCCGCAACAACAGGAACAAATTTTTCGTGCGGCAGATACAGACGATGATGGAAGAGTTTCCCTGAAAGAGTTTAGAGAATCGCCGGGCTATCCTGGTGACGAGCCGTTTATAACCAAAGATAGAAATGGAGATGGCTTTGTTACCCTGGAAGAGTTCTTCGATCAAGTGCTAGGCTATCCACAAGAAATACCGGCGGAAATTTTCAACTTCAATGAAATACCAACCGAAAGCATATGTTCAACTCCAAAGTACAGTGAGTGTAAAAAATGCCTTGTATGTTTTCTATTCTATTATTTGAGAAATTAAATGTGACGGCTCACCCCGAAAGGGGGGACTTTGACAATGATATCAATTTTGGTTTTTTCATTTCATCTGTTGCAGCATTTTCTAAGCTTTAAAATGACACCTTGCTTGTTGAATTTATCAAAGTGGTCAAATTTTAGAACAGAACATCTGCTTGAAATTCTTATTATGTTCTCTATTTTTTGCTACTTATTTTCATCTTTTTCTCGAAAAGTGTTCTGTCGCAAAGTCCTCCTTTTCGGGGTGAGTCTTCACAAATGGAAATAGCGGTATGAATTTGCTTAAAGACTTCCTCTCATGACTTCATGGACCCATGTGCACTACCGCTTCTCGACTGTCCAAAGATATAAATAACAGAATGCGCGAGTCATATTTCATTCAGGGTTGCCGGAATGATAAGTGCCTAAACTATATATTTGGTTTGACCACCTTTTGGTGCATTTCTTAAGAAACATGTCACTTTTTCAGAGAAAGATCTGTATTTCAATATTATGTCCAAGGAACATACATCTTAATCGTCAATCTTAACTGTGTTTGAAGGAAAATCACAAAAATATTCTAATAAGCCAATAAAAGACAGTGCCTGCGACACGTGTGTGAGATTTTGATATTGACATTGCCATTACAGATATACGTGAACTTTGTTTTTAATCGAGATGAGTCCTAATGCAAACATTTGGGTTAAACACCTGTATAGTTGGCTACACTGTAAGAAATCAATGCGAAAATATTTTACTCATTATTCTACATATCTGAAGTTTTTTTATTTCATAACATAAGTGATTAAAGAGGTTTACTAGATTGAAAATGGTACATCGCATAAAATGACTGCATGTTGTAATTTGTGATTTATTTTCATAATACAAAATAAAACATTACCATATATCACCTTTATTTGTATGATTCACTTAGATTACGGTATCGTAATTTTACAGACATCTCTTACAGTGTTTATCAATACCAATGTTGTATAATATTTTATCATTTAATCAAGATAATTCTGTCAAAGCATACAATAAGGCAGGCTCTTTGAATTTTTAGGTATGTTTGAATCCGGTCCCCTGACCTCGAAATTAAAATTAATGTTAAATTCTTTTGACATCAGGTTGACTGGTGACCAAACTTTATGATGGATTGATGTAGTCAGTTGCGTGCTTTAAGTATCAAAAGCAACTCTAATTATTTTCTAAGAAGAGGCATTCTTACAATTTGCATCTTAAATTGTGTCCCTAATTTGTAATACTTCATAATTTCATTAAGTTACAATAGATCTGACACGCTTTACGCCTATCAATTTGCATCTTAAATTGTGTCCCTAATTTGTAATCTACACTTCATAATTTCATTAAGTTACAATAGATCTGACACGCTTTACGCTTATCAATGAAATCAGTCAAATCGATTTGATTTATGAGGCGCAATCTATCTTCATTTTCTTGCTCATTAACGCTGAATATCATTGTCAAAGTTAGACAACGTTGTCGCAGACAAACACATAAATCATCCTTATTTGTCTTTTTTTCTGCCCTACACAAAAACTGTACAATTAGGATTACATGCCAGTTACGTTCTTTTACCTTGAGAAATGTATGCAGAAGTGAGCGGACAGTCATTGCCTTTTATAACTAAAAGGCAGTATCTAACATGTCGAACATATGCCAATACAATTTTCAAAACAGGAGTGAAGTATTTGCTATCGGCGTAAATGATAAACAAATTAAATCATTGAAAACAAGATCATCGATTATAATTCAAAGTCATGTAAACTTTTCTATGTAAAGCTGAATTCATACTCGTGACGCATTGCGTTTTGAAACGCACGGAGCATTGTGTGCATTGAATTTTCAGCTCAAAACTACAATCTACACATGCTCCGTGCGTTTCAAAACGCAATGCGTCACGAGTATGATTTCAGCTTAAGCTTGAATCCAATTGAATACAGGAAAGCAACACTGACCCAAGTCCATGCTGCCCCAAACAAAAGGAAGTATGCCAAATGCCAATTTTATACCAAACTTGTGCCAAATATCGATTTTTCTAAACTAGTAATTAATTGTTAATCATTGTAAGGCAATTACCTTCCTTGGCCTTGGTAGAGGCGCATGGTATTTTTCTCCCTATTTGCATGTTTTTCTATTCTAAATAGTTCTGCTCCTCCATATTATCTTTATTCTATCCGAGGAGATACAAAACAAACCTTATTATGGGAAAACAAGTTCATTACTGATAGTATACAACAAATAGTAACATGTTATTGTTACATTCAAAATTGGCAGTGAGTGACTAATTTTAAGTGTGAATGTGACGTTTCAGGCAAAACCTTCCACCCTTTTCCTTCATGATTCCGTCTACTCATGTGAACCATAATTTGGTAAATGGGTAGAAAGTGATAATAAATGGATAGATAGTGATAATGCAGTCATAGTAATAACAATAGGAACGCCAATATAAACAAGAATAAAAACAACGGTAAAGATTTCAACTACCACATTATTATTTTTTTTTCTCCGTTTTTTAAACTCTTTTTTGTGAAAGAGGTTGAGGGTGTTTCTGGTTAGCACCCAAAGTCAACAGTGTCACATGTACCATCATCATACCCAATACCTACAAAGATTGTTATTATTAAAAAGATAAAAAGCGCCAATTATTCAAAATTATTAATCGTGAATATGGAACGTTCACACCAAAACCAGTTTCTCTGCATTCGCAATTCAGAAAGCCATCTATAGTTACTCGAATTCAAACTGCTTTGGGAAAATGTCGACATATGCATCAACCTCTTATGTGCTGTAATCAAAATATACTTATGTATCTTTCCCGAGATTTTTTTGATAGTATTACAACCTTTCACATGTCAGGTGATAAATGGATTGACGTCATCGTACTTTAAGCCAATCATATCATGTCTTTCTTATCGGTCGACCTTGTCATAATCATAACAGTTCCCGGTACCTCAGACAAAAAATTTGGGGTGCCCTGGTTTAAGCATTTTTATAAATAGAATATATTAAGTGTTTCTTCTGATTTTCGACTTTGACTTATTTGTTGAGCAGGGTATTTGTAAATACACAATTATAATAATTGTATTTTATCTAACGGTGCTAGTAATGTGGACTTTTTGTAGTTTTTGATGTTTATACAGCTAACAAAATGCTTATGTGACCTCTTCCAATTCAGAATTTCCTTGTTTTCCGTGTTTAATCTTCTTCCTTTTTAATTTTAAATCGTTTACGTTCCGTAAGTGTAGCATTTGAATTTCAATTAAAATTAACTGTTGAAATTAGTCCTTAAATTTCAAAGTCCATGGAAAAGATAAATCAATACTTAACCATTCTTTATTCCGAGGTTTTACATAATATTATAATTTCGAAAGTTCCATGATCATATATTCGAAATTTAGAAAAAGTAAGGGGCCGTTTCAAAACTCTCCAGGGGTTGCCTGCCTGTTCTTGAGGGTTCTGGTCGGTTTAACCGGGGACGAAAATAGCTAACCGCCCCAAAACGATCAGAGCAGAACAAAACAGCAGACAACCGCTGGTTGATTTTGAAGCGGCCCCTAATGCAAAAGATTCAAGTCAACTATAGTATTTTTTTTAAAGTCAGGGCACCTCTTGCATTATTACACAGGGAGAGCATATTTTGATAAGATAAGGACAAGGATCCTCTCATCAATGAGTACAATCCCTGCATGCATTGCAGTTAATGTGAAGTTTGGTTTATAAACATGATAATAGGCTCATGTATTTACTGTGGGGCAACTAACTTAACTACTATACAGCAAAGATCATTGGTATATTATATCAAAAACCTGTTTACAGAGTAATGAGCTAAGACTTTTATATGATAATGTTCCTGAGGATTTGAAAAGAATTGATATTCGGATCAATGTAACATGATCCAATAGGCCAAATGAAATGTTCAATGTATTATGCGTGCTCTTCTTTTTCTTTAACTATTTCATCATCACAAAAATATATCTGTACAATAAGATGGACATTTAAATGTTCAAACCATGCTTCGTTGAGGTAATGTACTTTTATAAATATGATATAATTTATAATAAGCGAAGGAGCAATGCGTTTGAAGTAGTAATCATATGATAACAAACACCTTCAAAGCGTTTGCTTCCAATCAGATAACGAATACCATAATGTTTTACTATATAGCCTTTCTCAAAACTTCAATTCTATTGGTTGTATGAATGCAAATCCTTTTACCTCTTACCATGAGTGGAAAGACCCATAACTTTTAATGAGGTGCCCTGGCTATAAAAAAATTACTATAGTTGAGTCATGATAAAAGAAACGGTTACATGGGTGTTTCTAGATGAAGTGACGCGACGGTCATGTCCCGTTTAAAAATTATCGATTGTCATTGAATATCACTGACAAAGCATTTGTCGTCTTTGTTTTACAGAAGGTGAAAGGTGTGAAGACTGCATCATGGAAGTGTGCGATTTCCAGTTCATTAATGCGACACAGTGCGTCGGGGAAGACTTATCCCCTCTTGCCATTTGTAACAGTTTTCAGGTAAGGAAATACAATATGTGACCCGTCATATCGAAAGGTACCTTAAGGTCGGCAAAATCAAAATGAATTTTTTGGTCTCATCTGAAAGATGATATTTTAAGCTTTAAAATGACACCTTGATTTTGGTTATTGGATGTTCGGTTGTGAAGTTACACCCAAATTGGTAAAAGGCATCGGGCTGATTCGGAAAACTATAGTTCTGAGAAAATCGAGTTTAAAGTTTTTGTACTTAGTAAATCTTGAATGGAGAGATGATTTTTAGCTTGGTTTTTAATACATTTTTCTTATGTTTTGGATGTTGGAACCTGATTAATATGATAATATACACTTCAATGATAAACTTTCTGATGAAATTAGAAATTCGACCTTGGACGCGATTTTTGACTATGCTTAGCTTTAGTATCTCGTAATGTACTATGCCGGTATTAAGGTACCTTTCGATATGACGATCCACATATTAGCTTGATGAGCCTTTATACAGCTAACAAAACGCTTATGTGACCTCTTCCAATTCAGAATGTCCTTGTTTCCCTGTTTAATCTTCTTCCTTTTTTAAATCGTTTACGTTCTGTAAGTGTAGCATTTGAATTTCAATTATAATTAGTTGTTGACATTTTAAAAACCACACGCGTCCTAATTACCCTGATTTCAATATAATTATTATCTACAAAAGTACTTCAACGAAATCATTTTGCAGAAGTAATTGTTTTGGGTTCAAATAGCTGTTGGATTTCAAACTGTGATGAAGCCACATCAAAAGTTTAAACATCTCCTCAAATAGGTATCAACTGTAAACAAGATGTTCATGAATAGCTTGTAAAGATCACTTATATAGAGGGTTTGCACGACGCAATACGCACCATACACGCAAACGTTCTCGCCGCCATCTTGATGGGGTCGGTGTAATATGTAATGTAAACAAGACATTAAAATCGACTGTAATTTGTGATTGACTTCAAATTAAGACTTGAAAATTAAACTAAAAAAATGTAATGTATATTCTTGTAATCATCAGTTGTGATCTGGTATCGTGATACTGCTAAAAGATTATAATATGACGGGACTTTTTGTTTGCCGGCCCTTGACAATGGTGTTGTGAGTACGATGACGTCACGTGCAAACCCTCTATTTGGCACATTCCTGAACCAGGGCTCATCAAATCGACAAGACAAACTAGAATGATGAATAGACCTTTCATGTCTTCAATTATTGCAATATTTCAAGAGTTTTGTTGTGTTTGGGGTGTCAACTCCTCTTCGAAAGTTACTAATTTTGCATGCATCTTTCTTCTAAATTCCAGGTGTATATTGACTGCATAGCACGAGAAAGCTCAGGGTGCGAAGCTAAAAACTTCACCAACAAAATCCTATCCATAGCAAGTGGTTTGAAAGGCGATGGTGAATGTCCCGATCTACATCTGTCAGCTCTCAGAAGACCGGATTATGTTTTACCAAGAATGGATGTATATTCCCCAGGCGGAACCGATCCGGAATTACAAGAACTACCGAGAAGAAACCACGAACCTTTGTTGCCACATGGAATGGCTTATGATCCTACGTTTCCTGTGTATGGAAGTGGAAATAAGCAGGAGGATTTTGATCTTGGTGGTTTCAATTTTCCTTTAACTGAATTTTTAACAGATCTTGATATGACATTTCCCGGTGGGGAATTAGATACAGAGAGCTCGTCATCATCGAGTTCATACACAAATATTGAAGAATTTAGATTAAATAAACACAAAGAAAACCCTGTAAGGACTAGCCATACAGAAGAAACAACTACAGTGAAAGAACTGTTTCAATTACAATATGATGAAACAGATTCATCGTCTAGAGACAATGTTCAACAAAGTGCCACTCCTTCATGGGAGGTTGGAACAAGAAGAACGCATCATAGGCATCGCCATCATCATACGTCACATCTGCAGACGCAGAGCACAGAACAATTAAAACCTCTGCACATAAGACAAGTCAGGTCGTCAACCACAAAAAGTAAGTCAAATAATGAGATAAAGATTTGAACGTAATGCTCAATTTGAAGAATCATTTTTCCAGAGATCATTTGATGTTGTGCAATCATCTTAAAGGAGCTTCTGACTGTGACCCCTTTCAGATTGTTTTTTTTTAAACTGAAACTCCTTTTTAAACTGAAAAACACCTATTCCGAATTAAATGCAAACAAAATACAAAGTACAGCCCCCATTACATAATACATGCGATACAATTTGAAGCTAATTGCCCCTGTATTCCGGAAATCATTGATTATTAGGTGAAGCGGAGGTATGGGATGAGAAATTATTGACCACAACTCGTCATAGCTGAGCCTGGATATAACACTGAACGTGAGATAATTTCTTATACATATCGGCGCTGAGCCTAACATGAACTTATCATGCCATTAAGTCTACTTCAATTATCGAACTATATATTTATTTATTGTTTCTGAAATTTGTTTAGCATTATTTCTCAAATATTGACAAAAACCATTTCTTTTGATCAAAATTTCACTTCGCATCGCTATAGATTTATAATGTAACGTTCCGACACACTTAAGGACATGGTCAAATGCATCTCAACGCGTTAAGGGTATGATACGTAACATACTAGGTCACCGTATTTCCAAATATGTGATGACTCACACCGAAAAGGGGGACTTTGCGACATAACACTTTTCAAGATACTGGTGAAAATAGGTAGCAAAAAATAAAGAAAATAATGAGAATTTCCAGCAGATTTTCTCTTGTAAAATATGAACGCCTTAATCAATTTCGACAAATTAGGTGTCATTTTAAAGCTAAGAAAATGCTGTAACAGATGAAATGATAAACACAAAATTGATATTATCTGCAAAGTCCCCCCCTTTCTGGGTGAGTCATCACATATGATAATACAATCTCTCGGTGGTATGCAAAGAAATTTGATCGAGCATCAGTGCTCGCCGCCATACTGTTGTCGCCAATGGAAAAGATTTATCGTACCTCTGCATTTTTCACGTCAATCTTCATTTGGCACATAGACAGCGTTTGCAATTTATTTCACGCGCAAACCGTATCACGTGATCAGTACTGTACGTGCATTGAACTAGATACGCAATTTTTCAGCGATTCCGTTCCAAAGAGTCTCGATGATGTCTCGCAAGTGCCGGAGGTACAATAACTCACATTCCATGAGCGACAACCAAGGATGGATGCCATCCCTTAGGGTTTGCATGACGATCAAATCAAAATGGCAAAGAGCAACGGTTCTCTTTTATGATTTCTTTGTTGGGATGATAAGTACATGTAGTCGCATTGTATGAGGAATTTCGGCTATTCACGTTTCCCGTTCATTAGTTTTTACCGTCGTTTCTATCTCTTCATTCGCTTGCAAATTATTCACAACCAAAAGGAAACTTATATGTTTGTGTTTTATTTTGTTTTGTTTTGACAGGAAGACCCATCGAGAAGTCAAGAAGTAGATCGCGAGGTTCGAACTGTAAGGTATCAACAATCAAGCCGTGTAATTATGCCTTTATCAGCGCTTTAGCGCAGGGCGATGCGGACCCATGTGAATCGCTTGTGCGATTCAGACATTGTGTACATAAGAGCACAAGACATTGTACAGACACCAATGTATATAAAATCAATGAAGGACTTAAATATCTATCAAAAGAACATCGGAGGGCCAAACTTTGTGGTCAAATAAGGATTACATTATAACTGTGATAACGTGGTGTTGATATTGTGTCAATACCGTACCAATCACTAAAAAGTCATCGCCGTCATGTACCATCCCTGCCTTACTCTGACGTTACAAGAGAGAACTTATATTTGAAAGTGTACAGTATTCTTCATTATATTCATATATATTATATTTATATTACAAAAGCTTAACTTATAATATGACCTCTCTGGACACGTATCGTTACGAGAATAAAAGATGGCGTGTGAACAATGGCATGACAGGTAGACGACGACATAATGGATTGTGTCACAAGGTAGGATGACGGATGATGCCACAATGCATGATGGGTAAATGACGAGATGATGGATAGTTATACCGCAGGGCATGATGGGTAGTTGACAAGATGGCGGATAGTTATACCGCAGGGCATGACGGGACAAGATAACAGCTAATAAGGCAGATAATAGAAGACAAGATGGCGGATAGTTATACCGCAGGGCATGACGGGACAAGATAACAGCTAATAAGGCAGATAATAGAAGACAAGATGGCGGACAGCCACGCATTGACGTAGCATCCCTACCCTTTACATGCAAGAAAAACCTACCAGATATGGTGCAGAAAGAATCTACTAACAATGTAATTCAAACGATCAAGTGTTGTGCGTAGGAATATAAAACAGCAGACCAAGGCCGCAATTGTAGGTTCAAAGACAGCGTAGCCATTTTGTGATGGCGCATACTACGTAATGTTTGATTTTAAAATGTATCATCATTTAGTTAGAAGACAACGTGCATTTCAAAATATGTGTCTTAAAAACAAATGTCAATCTATTTATTTACAAAAAGTACCTTCTGTTGTGGAGAATATCGTTTTCAACATTCCATGAGCGGAAAAAAATGCTTTGATAATTTTATATTTCGTTTAACCATCTTGACATTATCAGTCACATAACAGCAATTCTTGTTTGTCGGTATCATAATTTGTAAAAACTAAAAGCTATATGCTTTAAAGATGATTTGGAGCTATTTCACTTTATAGGTCAATAAAGGATTGGAATTTTATCTTAATGAATTCACTCGAGGTTTCTATGAAGTTAATATGTCGAAAGGGTGCTATTTAACCCAATATAAATATAAAATCACACAATATCAAAGATTTGTCTATAATACCTCTTTTAAAATATCGTCATGTAAGAACTAACTCAGGGATTAGGTCTGCGGGTTATTTAAAAGTTATATCGTTATCATTATAGTCCGGTCCAACTGCCCAATTAGGAAAGGTTACCTTTCCCAATCCGGTAAGCATAAGTACCCACAATGCACCCCGGGACAATGCAATGTACCATTAACAATGCTATAATGTTGTATTTGAAATGTCCTTTGATATTAGAACCTATTTACTATTTCTATCAAGAAATATCCATTCTAAGAAGGCTTCGAAACATTTTACAGTTATAAACAATTTGTTTGTTTTTCATATTTAAATATTTATTTTGAAAACCGTTAAAACGATCACTTAGTATATCATATTAAATACCTTCCTCCTGGTCAATATTGGTGAAAATCTTCCAAATATGACCATGCTGCCAAAAATCAACACCAACCAGAGAAACGTTTGGTTCACAGCTGAGATTTTTTAAATAAATACAATAGGCATATTATGCTTACCACATTGGTAAAGTTGCTTCTGTTTTAGGTAACTTTTCCTAAATGGGCAGTTGGACCGGACTGATAAAAGGGAATTTCAACTCAAGTATTTTAATTATTTCCTGTTACTCATTAGCATCACATCATATACCATGAAATAGAAATATTATTACCACTCCTTAAAGTCAAATTGAATTATTTCAAAATCAATTTATGGTCAGAAATGGATATAAGCATTATTACTGATTTTTTATCTTCTACAACACCAAATAATGATACTAAGTACTTAATGTTGACGAAAATGGTATGCTATGTTTGTTAACATTTTAAACCTGCTTAGATGCGTAGTACAAAGCCGTTATTAAACAGTGTTTGAAGATGCATCATAAACTTTTTATATTTATATCAGGACATTTGACCTTTTAATTTTAACTGTTTTATTGATTTTTATGGTATAGATATGCACTTGTTTTATATGAAACATCTTTAACTTACATTGAGCAGCTTTCTTTATAAATCATAATTTGTAACTAATCAACGTCTATCATTTGCTTTAGGCGCTGGTGTTTAAATGGGCCATAGCGTTGTGCGGCCGGCCGTAACCCTGCCACAGTTGTAATTTTACAAGATGGTCACCTCAAAATTATTGCAAAAATATTCATCTCATACTTTGAAATTACTTTATGGTGCATAATCAAGCCTACGGTGGCCATCTTGAAAATTCAAAGTTGTTGTCAAATTGTGCTCTAGCGCCTTAAATGATTTATTTCGTGAAAAGAAAAACTGCGCGCGCAGCTTTTGAATTAAACAAAGTGTTATGCACATTAATGAGGGCAGCAAAAAAAACCGAGCTAACTTGTTAAGCGTAAAATTGTGCGTAGTTCTTGATTACACATATGACACATGTGAATTCAGTTACTGTTTTACGCGTATCTCAAATTTACAGACGAACGCAAGCACACACTATGATATTAATAAGCTATTATAGTCATGGAAGTTAAAAAAAATGGTTTTAAAAGTGCCAAACAGGGTAATGGATACACATTTCGGGAATTTGTTTAGGATCAGTACATGTTATGATAATTATGATTACATTTATTTTTAAGTTCGTCATTTTTATGTTTTTTTATTTTAATCTGCGACCATTTGTTTGTCAGTTCAGCATTCCTGAATGTTGATAATGTAAACCAAGAGAAGATATTGTGTGTATCCCATCATGCATTGCTTCATAAGTGGTTGTTTGTAAAGGAAGTCATGTAAGTATAGTTATTGATGAAACAAAGTTAATTGATGTAATCTTGCATATTGGGTATGTGTTGTCACTACCTACTCGCATGACTTCCTGTACACAATTTCCCATAGGAAGCAATGCATGATAGGGTATACACGATATCTTCCCTTTAAATCATAAGAACACTGCCTAGAAACTTGTTAAGTTTCATTTTTGTACAAATATTAATGTATATATTATATATAATATAATATTTATCGCTTTGTACCAGATGAAGAAACCTTATTTTGAATTTTGTGTTGGATTTTGTTGAACGTAAGAGTTTAGGAAAGTTGTACTTGTCACAGATACCGTTTGTTAATTTACGTTAGGGACCGCTTCAAAACTCAACCTTCAGTTTTCTGCCGGTTCTGGCCGGTTGTTTATTGTTTACTTTTGTTTAACCGACCAGAACTGACAGGCAGCCGCCGGTTGAGTTTGGAAGCGGTCTCTTACACCTTGTCCGTATGAAACATGTAAAAAGCCTCAAACTGTTTTTCCCTATGCCAGTGGCTTTTGGAATTGCAGAAATTGACAATTGCGTCAAGCCCTTTCGTATGACTCAAAAGCTTTCGTCGTGAATTGGGAACCGTGTCTAACTACGGTGCCTGCTCATAGCCTTGTGCAATTGATACAACCATTGTTACAAACAGATTAAACAACAATTGACTCATGTCTGTTTGAATATATAATACAAAAAGCGTATGAATATTTTGTATTGTTGTATATGAAAAATATACCCCTTAATGATAAATATTTCTGTACTTTGTTTGTATGTAATGCACAACGCTCTTCAATAATTTTCATTTGAATATTCTCAGTGTTTTGTCAAATTTAACAAATCACATTGTTTGAAACATGAAAGTTGGAAAATTGTTTTAAAAGCAATCTTTT
>JXSR01S015335.1:149083-164769 GCA_000969725.1 Ophiothrix spiculata | reverse complement strand
TTTTTATTACTCATGTAATTGTTTGTTTGCTTATTAGTTTAAATATTATTGAGAGACAAGGCAGGTCAAGATCTTTGGAAAGGGCCAGACATTAGAAATTAGGACTGGCCTAGATACTTCCCACCATTTTCAACCTACGTTTTTTTTACTTTAATCGATGGAACATGTTTATAGTAATATAACCTACGAGTGGTGTTCCATGATGTTATGGAATTTTTGGAGAAAATTACAATTCTTTACCCTCTTTATTTTTTGTCGCCGGCGACAAAAAGTGGTGTGAAAACAGTGTTTCTAGTTTCAAAACTGACAAAAATCTTGTTTCTACACCTGTGATGGCGAAACAAGTTATTTTTGAGAAAATTGTTTCTCTTTTAATATGTATTAAATAATATCTTTGTTTGATCTTTTATCTGGTAAATCCATCTGAGGTACAAATTTAGGATCTTGGAAACACAGATAGTCACACCACAATCAAAGAACGATATATATATATATTGCTTTAAGGAAACTCTTTGTAGCCCCATTCCTTAAACTCAATATGCAAGACTAGATCCTGGCACTAAGCATTATGGGGCTGAGCAAGTAAGAAGACCGATATTAAAGTGACTGGCCTAGATTCTTCCCGTTATTTTTTTACCTACATATTTTTTTACATGAATCGGTAGAACATGTTTATAGTAATATACCCTAAAGTAGTTTTCCATTATTTTGAGGAATATTGGAGAAAATTGCAATTCTTTACCTGCTTCAATTTTTTTCGCCGGCGAAAAAAAGGAAAAACAGTATTTCTAGTTTCAAGATCTGAGGTACACATTTAGATTCAGAAAACACAAAGTAGTCACACCACCATCAAAGAATGATATGCATGTATTGCAAATTAGTTATCTCCCAATTTGAGCCATTTCTGTGTTAATTTCTGTACGTTTTTGATGTTACTACACTTTATTAAGAGCATTTCCATAAGTTTTTAATTCTAAGTGGAATCTAGGCTAGTCCCTTTAATTTAGACATTTTGTAACATTCATGCTGATTCTGACTTACTTTCGATTCTGTCTTGCTTTTTTGCTGGTAATTACATTTTGGCATACATTTTCAGGGAAATCAGCAAGCGGCATGCTCAGTATTTTTTATACTGTTGCCTTTTGATGAGGATGGAAAGATAACATTTTCCCAAAAACACCTTAATTGACAAGGCATAATGCATGTTTTTCTAGTTAGAAAAAAGAAAACAACACAAACATTTTATTCTATTTTATGTTATCAATAACAAAGTACACACAATACCATACCCCACTAAATTTTGTTTTGTATTTTACTGCAAATGCTCAAGGGATTTAAGAGTTTACACCTAGTTTTAAGCGATAATTGTTACAATATTTTGATGCGGATAATGAACTGTATATTAGATTATATTCCTCTCTCGTTTGACATCACATGACACAAGACGTGGCAATCAATTTTGAGGCGAGCACTCATTCCATACGAGCAATAAAAGTAAATTGATGGTCATTGGTCATGAATATCTAGGACTATGAATGTCTCTAAAGGAGACCTACTTACCCGTTAATGAAGTTGATGTAAATGTTTTACTATTTTACAAATTTACGGTTAGGATTATTTCTTGCAATTGCCAAACGAGAGTTTTGTTGAAATCAATAAAAAAAGATATTCCAAATTTACATACAAATAACAGGCTATTCTTAAAACTGCAAAACATGTTCATCAACAAAACAACTTGGGTATTTTTGTCGTTTCCATAAAATGCATATGTACATGTTAAAAATAAAACTTATGTAATTGTTGTTCAGAATATCCTAATGTGTGACAGCAAGCGAACACACATCATAAGAAGAGCCGAAAAGAGAAACATCAAAAGAAATACTGTTTCCTTTATTTTTCCATTGATCTTAAATTAAGGCAACACTAGTGAATTTTAGCTATGGCAAAGACAATCAGCTGCAACTGTTGTACCGAGCCTTTGAAAAATCGTTATAGCCCATTCTTTAAACTCATTATTTCTAACTTGATCCTGACGCTAAAACAGTAAGGTGTTGAGCAAGTGAGAAAAGCGACATTAATCTAGAAATCCATGCCAGTTAAAATCCTCACTACCTCTCTCTTACTTTCGATTCTGTCTTGCTTTCTTGCTGGTAATTTAGATTTTGGTGCAGATTTCGGGAACTCAGGAAGTGGCATGCTCATTTTTTTTTTATATTTTGATTCCTTGATACGGTATTAATTAACAAATTCTCTTCCTTGATACGGTATTAATTAACAAATTTTATTTAGTTATAAACACAACAAAAACATTTATGGTTTTAATACCAAAGTATATACATACAATACCATCTTTCCTTTATAAAACCCCTCCACTCAATTTTGTTTTGTATTTTGAGACGATAGATGACAGGCAAAACAAGAAATCGCTATCTTTTATTCTCATTCTTAGTCATAAATTTGAGTCATTTATAAACTAAAAAAGATGTAAATTATTGCCAAAAACTATAAACATTATCATTGTAAAAACGTACACCCCTATTCAAACATAAACTATTCCAAACCCAGTAAAGCTGTTCGCGCCGGATGTGTGCGTATACCCGCCGTGATTTTGAACGCGTGGCTCCACTGCGTTTCACGCTGAACGCACTGTCATCTATCGTCTCATAATGGATGGCCAAAATTCCTTATTAGGAAGTAAAATCGCACTCAGTGACTAAGAATCTAATATACAGTTCATTATCCGCACGAAAACATTGTATCAATTATCTCTTAAAATCAGGCTTGAAATTTTAAATCAGTACAATACAAGCCAAAATTGAGTGGAGGGGTTTTATAAAGGAAAGCGGCTATTGGTATTGAAAACATCAAATAGAATATAATGTTTTTGTTGTGTTTATAAATTATATAATTTATAAATTATATAATAGAGACTTGTAATCAGACGTTGCTAGTTTATCTCTTACAAACAGGTGTAAACTCTTAATCCCTGGAGGTCTGCCCATCCTCAACAATACGCAATAGTTAGTATAAAAGCACTGAGCATGCCACTTGCTCGTTGACCTGTCCGATAATAGTTTCCCGAAACTGCTCCAAAAATTGAATTACCAGCAAGAAAGCAAGACGGAATCGCAACGTCAACAGCACGACCCATTGAATTGTTCTGCTTGAAAGCTGCAATTGATGCGTATCATTCCTGGACAGTTGATGCTTAGTTAAACAATGGTTTAGCTAAACATCTTTCTGGAGTGGGCCAATATATATGGGGTTTCTCTTTGGGACTTTTCTGATGTTGTTTTTCACCTGCTGTTACGTTTGAAGTTTAAGCTATTCTGAGCACTTAAAAGACGAATTTGCAACAGTTATACGTATACGTTGAAAATAAATTTAAATAGATACATCTGCATTTAATATATATTATTCCGGACTTGTTTTGTTGATGTATTTTGAAGTGTTAAGACTATCATACTGTTATTTTGTATGTAAATTTTGAATATCATCTGTTGTTTTTTCAACAAAATTCTCGTTTAGCATTTACAAGAAATAATGCTAATCGTAAATATGTAAAACATGTAAAACAATTACATCAACTCCATTAACGGTTAAGTAAATCTATATACTTTTGATACAGACATGCATTTCTTAGATATTGATATGCTTGACAGAATATCAATGTACTTTTATAGCTATTTTGACATGAGTGTTACCCTCAAAATTGTATTGCCACGTCGTGTGTCAGATATACTATATATGCATCAAAGTTGTTTTCATTTCAAATCGGGTCGTGTACGCCACTCTTAACGAGTGCGTCAGCAGCGTGAGCGTAAATAATCGAAATCAGCAAATCACGCTCTCAAAATACGTGCGTAAATAAGTGCATAGGTGCATAATTTTAATATACAGTTCATTATCCGCATAAAAATACGTGACAATTATCTTTTAAAACCAGGTGTGAACTCTTAAATCCAAAACAAAATTGAGTTGAGGGAAGAGTGTATTGTGTGTAGTTTAGTATTGATAACATAAAATAGACTACATTTTTGTTGTTGTGCTTGTTACTAAATATTAGAGAATTGCATTAAGCTTTGTTAATTATATCAAGGTAGGGGTACTTGGGGGGAATTGTGTGTCTTTCCATCCTCAACGAAAGGCAACAGTATAAAAACACTGAGCGTGCCCTTTGCTGAATTCCCGAAATCTGTACCAAAAAAATATTTATATACCAGCAAGAACGCAAGACAGAATCGAAAGTAAGTCAGAATCTTAACAAGCATGGATGTCACCCACTTTTTAGATTAATGTCGCTATTCTCATTTGCTCAACCCCTTAATGTTTAGCGCATGGATCTGCATCTTGCATATTGAGTTTAAAGAATGGGTACAACGATTTTAAAAAAGGCTCGGTAAAAAAGTCACACCTGATTGTCATTTCAATAGTAAAACATAACATCTTTAGAGGTTTCCCTTGTTGGGTTATCTTCTTTTGATATTTTGCTTGATGTTGCAAATGAAACATTAAGATATTCTTAGGACTTTTAAGACGAATTTCAACAATTATATACGTTATAATTACTTTTAACAGATACATCTGCATTTAATATACATCATGCATATATGGAAGCAATCAAAATACCTATGTTATTTTGTTGATGTATATGTTTTGCAGTATTGAGAATATCATACTGTCATTTGTATGTAAAAAAAAACAATATCCCTTTTTATTTATTTCAACAAAAATCTCGTTTATTTGTTTACCAATTTTGCTTATCAATCCATCACCGGGTAAGTGGCACCTCTTAAGAGACATCCATTGTCCTATATTTTAATATGCAAACAGGAATATCAATTTACTTTTATGACTTTAATAAAGGAGTGTTTGCCTCAAAATTTATTGCCACGTCATGTAATGTCAAACGATAGAGGAATGTAATCTAATATACAGATCATTACCCGCCTGAAAATATTGTAACAATTATTTCTTTAAAACAGGTGTGAACTCTGGAGTCCCTTGAGTGTTTGCAGTACAATACAAGCCAACATTGAGCAAGGGGTTTTATAAAAGAAAGGGGCTATTGTGTGGAAGACCCATTGTGTGTAATTTGGTATTGAAAACATAAAATAGAATATAATGTTTTTGTCGTGTTTGTAACTAAATAATAGAGGATTTCATTAACCTCTGTTAATTAATAGGCACCAGGGTCTTAAAATGAGCACGCAACTGGATGAGTTCCCGAAATTTGTACCACATTTAAATTACCAGCAAGAAAGCAAGACAGAATCGAAAGTAAAAGAGATATTGTTCGAATCTTAACTGACATGGATTTCTAGATTAATGTCGCTTTTCTCACTTGCTCAATACCTTACTGTTTTAGCGTCAGGATCAAGTTAGGAATATTGATTTTAAAGAATGGGCTTTAAATATTGTTCAAAGGCTCAGTACAATAGTTGCAACTGATTGTCATTGCCATAGCTAAAATTCTTATTGTTGCTTGAATTAAATATCAATGGACAAATAAAGGAAACATAATTTCTTTTGAGGTTTCTCTTTTGGGCTTATCGTATGTTGCTTGTTTGGTTGCTGTCACACATTTGTATATTCTGAACAACAATTACATATGTTGAAATTTATTTTTAACATAACATATGCATTTAATGGAAACAATCAAAACACCAGAGTTGTTTTGCAGTTTTAAAATATCATACTGTTATTTATATGTATATTTTGAATATCACTTTTTTTTTATTAATTCAAAAAAAAAACCTCGTTTGGCAGTTATATACAAGAAATAATCCTGATCGTAAATCTGCAAAATTTGCGATGTCTCCTTACGAGACATGCATCGTCCTAGATATAAATATACATGGCAAAATATCAATTTCCTTTTATGCCTGTTATGAAATGAGTTTTCGCTTCAAAATTTGATTGCCACGTCTTGTGTCATGTGATGTCAAACGAAAGAGAAATATAATCTAATATACAGTTCATTATCTGCACAAAGTATTGTAACAATTATCTCTTAAAAACAGGTGTGAACTCTGGAATCCCTTGAGTGTTTGTCAGTACGAGTAAGACAGGTCGAAGAGGAGGAGGTGTTAAAAACGGAAAAGAGCGGTATAAGAGGTCAGTGTGTGCACAGTTCGTTATCCTCATAAAATATTGTAATTATCTCTTACAAACAGGTGTAAACTCTTAATCCCTTGAGTGTTTGCTAGTACAAAACAAAACAAAATTAAGTGGAAGGGGTTTACAAGGAGCCTATATAATACATACTAACTATTATAAGGCTTATATATTGTTATAAGGCTTATATATTTTCACAACATCAAGTTGGCTTACTTTGGTTTTACCTTTAGAATTAAATCACTTAATTTCACAAAATTTTGCTCGGAACTGAGAAAAAAGAGTCTTGAAAACATGCATAATACAAATTTAAAAAGTTCGAAATCTTAAACTATATGTCCAATACCGATATATTTGACGGAGTGTTTATTTTGAACAAGAGAGAGAGAGAGAGAGGTGATATTGGCTCTTACATTTAAGCTGATTAACTCTTATCAGCATTATATATTTTAATTGTTACACTAAAAACAATAACGAAGAGGGCGAGGTGTTCATGCTCGCTGTGTTACGTGTATGTTGAACATGTAAATCTGATGGCCGACATGAAACATATTTCGTGTTACACACTGAAGTATTTTAATCCGTTTTATTCATTCATTTTCAATGTTTTTTTATATGGAAATATCTAAATACAATATATTCGTCAAATTGCATCCAATTGACATTTGATGTGTACTCCTACAGATGATAATTAAGTGAATGACTCATATTAGTTTAAAACAAATTGATGTTTCGAAAGCTTAAAATTTATATTTTATATAAAATCAAATCAAATGCACAATTTCATTTCCAACAATCCAACGTAAAATTATTTGATTTGAAAAATTCCAAATATCATACCCATATTCACAGTTTTCATTTGCTTTCATCCTTTTCAGATAAATAAAGACTCAAGTCTGCCTTATCAGTTCGGCGTAACTTACAATTCGGATACGTATCCGAATTCGGATACCCGCGAACATTTCGTATCCAAATAAGAAGAGTGTTTTTTTTTCAAAACTCACTTAGTCCAACGGCTGCCGGGATGATAGATTTTGAAACCTAAATTCTTCATCCATATTGTTCTCACGCTTATTTTACCTCATTTTGGACCGGTGGGGCATCCTTATCCTGACTACAATCAGAGTGTCGCGGTTCACTGCCCTGAAGGGACATTATACAATAGTAATAAAACAATTTTTTCCAAAACTCACTTAGTACGGGGATTAAGCATGTTTCTAAATAATTCTCTTATCGTGTGTGGGAATTGGAGGGCTGACATGAATTTTTGTTCAATATGACATAAATTTTGGTCATTTGTAATGACAACAAATTCAACTCACAAAATATGAAGTTTAATAGATTTTTAATCTATGCAAATATAACATATGGCAGCTATTGGACTAAGTGAGTTTTGAAAAAAAAAAACTCTTCAATTGTGATACCCGTATCCGAATAAGAATATGGAGGGGTATCTGAATTATGATACTCCTGTCGTGGCGCAGGAAACAAATCGATGGCGCAAGCTGGCAAGTATATGTAGAACATCTTTCTTGCATTTATGATAAATGTATCTGTGGAAATGTCATTTTCATCTGTGCAATTCCAGCTGAACAGCTTCGAAACATGTCCTGATAGCTTCTGATCACAGAAGGCAAAATAATTTGGCCAATACTTTGATAGAATTTAGATTTACTTAGCACCAGATCATGAAAAAGTCTCTCAAATATCGTAAGTAAAGACAGAAAAACAATTAATTGAAGTTTGCCTAATGCTGTTTCGTCACACTGCTCCAAATATATTTTATAGTAGTGATTTGATCTGGTGACGTGTTTAAAATATATGTGACCCATTATATCGAAAGGTACCTCAAAGTCGGCATAGTAAATAACGAGATACGGGCCATTGAAGCTGAACATATTCAAAAATCACGTCCATGGTCGAATTTCGAATTTCATCAGAAATGTTACTTTTGAAGTGTATTACTATTAAATTGTTAAAACCCCACCCTAAATTACTTGAACGGAAGCCCCTAAAAGATAGTTATAGATGGGTATGGTCCTCTCTTATCCAACCAAGATCGCAAAAATCGGCTTAGGCGTTACGCAATTATGACGCCATAAAGGTCTTCCGGGTCGAAAAATCATTTGTTTCTAAATAACGGAATTTCATCGGGTTTTTTTTTGCAAATAACGAAGGAAAATGGTAATTCTAACATGCCCTGATACAGCCTCGTAGTATGCATATTTTTTTTTTCAAAATGACGATTTAAAATTGTCAAAAATGTCGCCGGGTTGCAACCCCCCCCCCCCTACAACCCAACCTTGACAGCCTACCCTAACCCCACCTTAGGTGGTATCCCCTCTAATGGTCTCATCAAAATGGCCGCAAAGGATGTAAAAGAGATTACCCAAACAGCTTGGGGTCGATTCCTTTTACGTTTTTATACTGCTGGAACCCCCCCCCCCCCCTGGTTAAACGAGGGTTAACTAACCATTTCCTCCTCATACGTTGAAGCCTGTTATCTGTTTAAAAATACTATATTTCGGTTATTTGCTTTAAGAATATTTTTGATTAGATAGTATAAATGCAACTTGTATAAATGGATACTTTGACCTCAAACACACACGCGAAAGTATAGTCCCAAATTGCCGACATTTGGAATACAATTCAAGCTATGGAAAAAGTTTTCTTATTTTCATACCAAGTCTGACCCCTGTTCAAAAGTGTGTTTTTTTTTTCGGCTCGCACTGTATCACTAGTCCCAAATTGCCGAAATTTGGAATACAATTCAAGCTATGGAAAAAGTTTTCTTATTTTCATACCAAGTCTGACCCCTGTTCAAAAGTGTGTGGTTTTTTTTCGGCTCGCACTGTATCACTTTTTGCTGATTTTAATGAAAATGATAGCAAGCAGTATCCATTAAGCTTGGCCGTGAAGGTTCTTGAAACATCCCCATCCCCATATTTCGGAAGGGAAAAAATGAATTTATTTCTGCTTGTTTATTTTTATTCAATCATGTCTATCCTTGATTTAAGAAATACAAGTCTAATACAATCCATCGGAAGTGGTGGATATACCTTAAATTACGTTTGAGGTCAATAATCAGTAAGAAGACTAGTCTGTATTTGTGCTGATAGCAAAACTGGGGATTGGCCGGAATGGTTCCCAAATATGCATCAGATGTTACAAAATAATTTCGTTCTACGTGGTGAGGCTATAATGTTTAATTTTCAAGAAAAATGCAAATCTGAAAAAAAAAATCACCTATGAAATTTTACCGTACATCACTGAAATGAATCAAAAATCTACTCTAAAAAGTCGCCACAGAAAGATGATCATATCTTTGACAATTTTAGTTTAAATATTGCCGATTTGCTCAGCCGCTATATACCAGCTCGGACTCTGAGATCCTCATATCAAGTCTCTTTTGGATTTCCTTCGCAGCGTCCAAGAACAAATTTCTACGGACAAAGATCATTCGCCATTTCTGGACCCAAACTCTGGAACAATTTGCCTTCAATAATCAGGAACGCTGTTCCAGTAATGACTACTAGTCAGTTTAAGCGTACTCTCAAGACTCCTACTTTTTAGGACTATTTTGAGTGACTGCATGGAAATTATCTTTAACTCTATAATTTTTCTCCTTTTGTACATTATTCTGTTTTGTAACTAAGTGTATTTGTAAAATTGTATTGTTTTAAGGCTATGTTTAAGCATATACAGCGCTTAGCGGCTTTCTTTGCCATGAGTGCTCAAAAATCTCTCATTATTATTATTATTATTATTATTATATGAAATGTTGATATTTCAGAAGAATAGCCTTTTGCATATATATATTTAGATAAGATTGTGAAGGTAGCATTTAGGACTTATTTCCATATAAACAGTTATATTTCTGACCAAAAATGTATTGCAATATTTTCAATATTCAGCTCGTTGGGATTTTAATACATAGTGAGGTGCTTGCGCCTTATTTTGGACCCAATATGCTTAGCATTATTTACTTGTCGATTTAATGTATATACATATAACATTGTTTATGTCATTATGCTGTATAGTATCTGCACGCTATACCTACACTCTTAAAATGAAAAGAGTGAACAGTCACTCTTTCGTAGAGTGATTCTCTTTGAGGGAGTGAAAATTGTCACTCTTTTAAAGATTGGTCACTGACACCGCTCTTTTGAAAAGAGCGGTGTCAGTGACAGTGAATTATAACTCTATAAGAGTGACATTTCACTCTTTAAGAGTTAAACCCCGTTCGATTTCACTCGAAAAGAGTAAAATTTCACTCTTTTGGAGTGAAAAAAAAATCACTCTAAGAAAGAGTGACCGCTCTCTTAGTGTATATGATAAGGGTGAAAAAGGTCTCATTTCTTATGTATTCAGCTAGTTTTCAGTTTCAGCTTGCAAGTACTTCTTCATGTCTGTCAAAATTATTGGATTTGGCGCAAGCTGAAATACATTAGAGGGAATACCAATGTCAGTGCTTCAGTCCGGAGTAAACGCTCAATCGAGTGAAGCCGAAGTATTGCTTGATACAGCGATATCGCATCGCTTCATTAAGCGTTGTAGATGTGAACCATCCAGTACACATTATCGAAAGCTAGGGCAATTAAGCTGTCTGCACCAAATGATCACGTGTGTAAGTATCACCATTCTTACTGTTGATTAAAGTTCACCAACCCCCTACACCCAAAGTTGATTAAAGTTCACCGAACCCCCTATACCCCAGTTTCTCAACTCTTTGGTCAATTTTAATGTAACAAAAAAAAAAAAGAAAGCTGGAAAGTAATCATATGTACATTTATTAAGGGTCAATTTTAAAATCTATCAACGAGTAGGACCCAATTTTGCCCCATACATGAAATGGGCGCAATGACAAAACGAGAAAAGTACGGTGCCTGTGTGTTGTTCCAAAAACGAATTAAATCAATATCTCATCAGGTTATTGTTTTTAAGTCTTTTTTCGCAGAACTAATTATACATGAATTTGTATGTAAATGAGATTCTATAAATATTAAATTCAATACCTCTTCATTTGATCCATACCATTTTTAATGTTATACCGCCGTGGCCAGTTATTCAAAAATTACAGTGTTGTTCGATCTTGTTTGCCTATATGTATTTAATGGAAACAATCAAAATACCCGATTTGTTTTGTTGATGAACGTGTTTTGCCATTTTAAGAATATCATACTGTTATTTGTATGTACATTTTGAATATCCGTTTTTATTTATTTCAACAAAAATCTCGTTTGGCAGTTACAAAAAACATTCCTAATCGCAAATCAAATCTGTAAAAAAAAAATAATCAACTCCATCAACGGGTAAGTGTATTTCCTTAAGAGACATGCATCGCCCTAGATATTAATATACATGACAGAATATCATTTACTTTTATGGCTGTTATATATGAAATGAGTGCTCGCCTCAAAATGTGATGTGTCACGTCTTGTGTCATGTAAGGCCAAACAAGAGAGTAAAAAAATCTAATTTACAGTTCATTATATGCATGAAAACATTGTAACACTTATCTCTTAAGAACAGGTGTAACCCCTGGAGTCCCTTGAGTGTTTGCCAGTACGAGTAAGACAGGACGAAGAGGAGGAGGTGTTAAAAGGGGGGAACGGGTATAAGAGGTCGTTTTGTGCATATTTGTATTGAAGAAAAAATAGAATAAGATTTTTGTTGTTTTAGAATATGATTTACGCACAATAAACTCGTTGGTAAAGTATATATGCTAGTTCCTGCAGCCATTTTGTTTTATTATTATTATCATTATTTGGTTACAAACGTTGTTTTGATATCGCCCACCTGCTATTATTATATTATGAAAACCCGCTTGTTTTGTATTCTTTATGATAGCATGTTATATAAATTTAGAAATGAGGTAACAATCGGTACTAGGACCCCGTGAATTTCTAATGGTTTACTATATTCCGATCCTGATATTGCTTCAAAAATAAATACAATCAATAAAGAATTGACTGAGAAAAATATTTGGTTTAGAGCAAACAAACTGTCGATAAATGCCAGTAAAACAAATTACATGATTCTAGGAACTACACATCTTACCAATAAATTGATAGCTTAAATGTACCAAAAAAACAAATAAATGTTATTCTTAACGACGTTTCTTTACAAAGAGTTGCTTTTACTAAGTTTCTAGGTGTCATTATTGACGAAAATCTGACTTGGAAGAATTACATAGACGCGATATCTAAGACTATCTCAAGAAATGTACTTTTTGACCCACAATTCCCACAATATCTCTGTCTCGTTTTATGTGTTTTATGATATTTTTCTGTATGATATTGTGAATAAAATTGATTGATTGATTGATTGATTGATTTTCTTCTATGCGTGGAAAATTATCAGGATCGGCATCTCGGCGAATTACATGAATATTCATGAGGCTTAGTACACGATTTTAAAAATGAATTAAATCACTCGTAGACACATAAATTTTAGAGCAGAGAAAAGAAAGTCTTGAAATCATATTAGATTAAAAATATTCTTTTCTCACAAATTGAGTCTCAAACTTAGGTTAAGCTAAAATTAATATTTATCAGCATTATATTTTTAATTGTAGCTTTGAAAACAAAATTATAAATTTTGCGTGATTAGTTCATGAAAAAACACATTTGACGTAGGAGTAATGGTTGTATGTCCGTAAAGCACCTCCGCTACACTGAAATCTTCATGACAAAGCCTATTTATTACACATTCGCAAATAATAACGTTGAATACGCATAGATACATTTATTTCTAAAATATTCGTTAAGGGTAAATGACCTATATACATCTGCTCAGGAAAATGTGAATTCCAACTACTTTTAATCATGAAAAGATACGGAGTTTCCACTGCATTTGCGGGGATTCGAACCATGGATTATGGCAGGGGTAAGTCATGCATTACGAAGCGAGGGATCTACTGCTGAGCTATCCAGGAAGCGTTGAGATCAAGGTTGACAAGCAAAAGTTGGTACGATATATTTCTGTAACGAAAGAAGAAATGATGGCGCGTGAACAAGAAAACAAAAAAGTCCTAGTTTATTGTTTCTGAAAGCAAGCGATTTGAACATTGAATAGTCTTAGTTTATAGGCGGTCTATGACGTCTTTAAAGGATTTTAAGATGACATAATATACCTTTTAAATTAAGGGGCGTTTAATGATCATTGTATGTTTTCCTTCCAAGCATTCTCTTGGCGCAGTCAGGCATGACCAAGACATTTAATTACTTGCTTATCATCAAGTTACATCAAATCAAATTTGAACTCAATATCATGGGGGCGGTTGTCCATTTGTGCTGTTGCCCCCAACCATTGCATGAGAAAAATGATCACATTCAGAGCTCCATTTCACTCTCTACTAGATTAATTATCAATCTGACTAATCTGACTGACAATAATAGTTTGAGAACTACATTGGACGGAGTACCTGACACTTATTGTTCTGATGCAAAAGATGAGCCTAAAAAAAATGAAAAACAATAAAAAAGTGGGAGGCTGAAATGTCTTCGTGATTTGCATTAGCCCCTATCGAATCTGAGATTGAAGAATGGGACTTGATTTAAAAGTCAACCTTAATATGTTTGAGCTATAAAGTCAAAAACATATTGAATCAAGACATTTTCAATGGTTGTAAGATTAACGATCATATTGATTTATTCCTATATACTTTAAATTAAAATTTAAGACCCTGTAACACTTAACCGTATAGAGCCCAAACGTATGAATAACGTACAAAATTTCTCATACTGAACGAGTGCTAAACGGACCACTACCGTATGGATAGCGAATTGAACGCATACATAAGGGCTGTGTCACAGATAAAAAAACGGACTTATAAAGTACGAATTACGTGCACTGGTTAGGTAATATATATATATATATACATGTATTGCAATGACCGAAGCAGTGTACGTTATTCGTACGTTTTAGCTCTATACGGTGATGTGTGACAGAGTCTTAACGAAAAACCCATACGGATAACATATTGAACGTACTTATAACAAACACATGATGAACAACAATAAATAAACCAAAACAATAGTGTGATTAGGTACGTTGAGCGTATGTTTCAAATTATACGGTGAGGTGTGACAGAGACCTAAGTCACTAAATTATTTCTTGAAATCAACCAATTTGCTTCTTTTGTATATATATCTTTCCTGTATAAACGTGATTTAATTAGAAGCATGTTGAAATACAATACATTCTTATTTTCCTCGAGGTAATTGATTGATTATATCTCATATTATAAGACCTTAAATGTCAGTCACAAGATCAATACTGCTCATCATATAGCCTATGTGATTGTGTACAACCGTACTTTTATGTCATTCAATATTGAAAGCGTAAGTTTAGTATTTCCAATTAATCAAATAATTTTCATGAACCTACGCGAAACACTGTGGTTGTAACACTCGTACTCGAGTATTATCGAAAACACAATGTTTTACTTATTACGTAAATTCTTTATTTCTGACCTTTTCAAAACTTGTGCCTGTTTTGTCTTTCAATAATTGTTTTAATAAATAAGCAAACAAATAATTACATGAAAAAAAACCAAATACTAGATAAATGAATAAATGAACGAACAAACAATCAAATTGAAGTCCTTCTTTGACATACACTTTGACATGCATTACATTCCCACAGAATTGTGTTAAACACTAAATTGCACTAATAACCAATCCTGCTGAACATAAAGAAACATATTTGTTCGTGTTTTGAATTAATACTTAATAATAATGACATTCTAATTGAAGAAAAATCATTGAATCCGTAGTGGACACATAGTGTTCATGATATCTCATATTTTCGAATAAGGATGAAATCTGTAATCCCTTCATAATTATGCCTGTTTAAGGCAAAATTTTCATGATAAAGTAACAATGACTCCCAGTTCCACGGAAAGAAAATGTGTTCGTCTTTTGGATAACTAATGATAAGATATTTTGGTTTAAATTTATAATGCCACTTTTTGATTTTAATTAACGAAAGTTTTTATAACCATGCATAATCATGGATGACATTTAAGTGAGGAATGATGTATTAACGTTTTCTCGATGTAAAGATTTACAACTTGGGCTATAATAGACTACTTCCATGCATTAGATCTATCATTTTTATGTATATATTTCCCTAAGGTTTGATTGATGAGCAACCATAAGAGAGTCTTTTACAAAAGATTGTTAATTTAGTCTTGTACTTCAATAAATTAATGCTAGTTTTTTTTAATTTGTTTTAAAAGGTACACTTTAAGCAACATTTGATAGATCAGAAACTTCGTGCTAAGAGTGCTTTACAAAACGGATATTACTCTTTTTCATGTACAATGAATTAATGCTTGTTTTTATAGGTTTACTTGTGCGTTTAAGCAACGTTTGATAGATGAGACATTTTGTTTGAGTCTGTTTTCCTGTAGTACTGATGAACGGTAAGAATATACTTGAGCTGACTGCTTTGATACGTTTTTATCACACATAGCACTTCACTTAATTGCTTAAGAACAACATCAAAGCCATTGGCTAATCATTAAAACATAAAATGCAGAGCGACAAAAATAACTTATGTTA
>JXSR01S015335.1:35067-45134 GCA_000969725.1 Ophiothrix spiculata | reverse complement strand
TTATACAATGTTTTGATATAATTATGCAAATTAGGTGCCATTTAATTATTCTAACATAGAACAGAATAAACTATTTGAGTTATCAAAGCAGTTGGTGAAAAAAATACAATCACAGGTGACTCCGTTTTCAAATTATGAACTTTTGAGGCAACAAAATTAGATATCGCTGGGTAAAAAAGAACAATAAAAAAAAATATATTTTTACCGCAACAGAAACAATTCCACAACTTTGGAACTGATGCATTAATTTCGGTGAAACAAGGACAATTTAAAAGCTAAAATTGCCCTATACTTGAATATTTTTAAAGCCACAATGGCGGAATTCAACCTCTTCAAGGTAATCAATTACATTAATTATGAATCTGTATTCCTGGTATTTCCCTGAATATTTTTGTTTTTTTGTTTTGTTTTTTTTGTTTATTTTGTTTGGCAACTTTTTTGCCTTTATTGCCTACTACAACTTATACAGTGCCCTCAAAAATATACTTATACGAAAATCAGTTCACAAACAAGCCAACTAACTGATATTAAGTTGAATGGAATTGACACTTAGTGATTCTTCACTGAAAAGAAATAAATACAATATCTAATCGCATTTGCTAGGCAGCTGGTTTATTGCATGACGGCATGTTTAGTTAAGCTTGTCTAAAAACACCTGCACATTTGTCCCACAGTATGGGAATGATAAAGGAAACAAGAATGGCTACATCAGAAGGGTTGCTAAGCAATTACCTACAGGTTTGAAATTCGATGATACTTATTACAAACTAGCAAATTGTGATGACTCACACCGAAAGGGGGGACTTTGGTTCCGACATCAAAGCTTAGAGTTTCACAAGTAATTTGGTACCTCAAACATTTCGATACAACAATCCGTTCTAAAGATATGGCTATTTTAGTAAAAGTGTGTTGATCACTTTTCAAAAATAGCAACTGGAGAAAACAGGCTTTAAGTTTGGGTTTGTGAAAGCATTAATTTTATTGATTGCTATTCAACTATACCCAAAATCTCCTTAGCAACGGGTACTTAGGAGCACTCAATCATCAACAAATTTGACACAGACATTGTCAAGATACATATCTTTAATTCAGTTACACAAATATGGCAAATTAGGCATATCTTTAATTAATATGGATGTATTTTCTTCCGATCACAAAATTGCGAAAACGAGATTGACACGGTGTTAGATAATTTTCTAAAAATCATCTTTTTTTCGCAATTTTATAGAAAACGGCTTGGTAGGAAGATTTTTATAACTTTGAAGATTCATAATATCACAAAATCTCAAATTCACCCCCAGACGACAATTTTCGTCGCAAAGTCCCCCTTTTCGGTGTGAGTCATCACAATTATGCTTGTCGTGATGTTAACGCTTGGTGCAATCGCAAGGCCATTACATCAAAACCTTTCAATAATAAGGATAGAAATCTGGTTCTGACCTTTCATCTCTTTGATTAATTTAATTATCAAGCTCGTATGGAATATTTTGAAATCAAATTATTGAAAATTCAAAATGAGCAATTACATTCTGATAGGAAAATCCATTGAAATTATTTCAGACCATGCTTAACAAAGCATGCTTGTCCTGATGTTTACATGGTGTGCATCAAAACCATCAAGAAATAATGTAATGCAATATGTGATTACTCACCCCGAAAAGGGGGAATCGGCGTCAAGAACACTTTAAAAAAATGGTGAAAAAAGACAGTAAAAATTAAAAAATAATAAGAATTTCAAGCAGATTTTCTGTTTTAACATTTGATTGCCTTGATCAATTTCAACAAGTAAGGTGCCATTTTAAAGCTTAGAAAATGCTGTAATAGACGAAGAGATAAAATCAAAATTGACATCATCTGCAAAATATTCTCTTTCGAGGTGAGCCATTTAGTGATTCTTTGTTGAAAAGAATAAATAAAATATCTATTCGTATTTGATAGGCAGCTGGGCTATGGTATGATGTTTTTCTAAGACACCTGCATAATGCTCCAACATAAGCATGATAAAGGGGACAAGAGTGGCGGATTTAGATTAGTTGCTAAGCAATTACATACATGTTTGAAATCCGTTGATAATTATTAAACACTTGCAAATTGTACAATCAATATATAAAAAATGTGTTTAGATATTACATAAAACATAATTATGCAAACATTTTTTTATCATTTGTCACAAAAAACGGAATGCACTTATACTTACGATAATGATATATGTTTTATGCATTTTATACAAAATGTATAACCAGCTTTAACATGTTTTATATTACCTCAAAACAGTTATGCAATTGTTCGGTTATCAAATAAACCAAACAGTACATTGTATCAATTGTTTGATGGCTGTTTTAAGATAAAACAAGATGAAAACGAGGCATATATATTCTGATTGACTTGTATGCTATTAAAAGTGATATCAGTTGTCTATTGCTTATTTAACCCTTAACGAGGATGCTCTTTAAAACTTAATTGGTGGTTACTAGTGATTTGGTCGTGGTTTTTAATCTCTTTAATTATTTTGATATTCAAGCCCATAAGGTATGGTTAATATTTAGATCAGATGAATTGAAAATTCAAAATAAGCAATTACCTTCTGGTAGATAATTTGATGATGATTATTTCAGACCATGCTTAGCAAATCATGCTTGTCCTGATGCTTACATTTTGTGTAATTGGAAAGCGATTACATCAAAACCAACAAAGAATAATGCAGTATAAACTTGAAAATATTATTTCGTTCTGTTAAGGAAATATTTACTGCAAAGTTAAAATCAAATTGGTCTTATATATTATAATAGTAATCAACATACATGGGTATTATTGTGATTGTTCAATCATATATCGGAAGCATATGGTATAGTACATTAAGCAGTTGCCAAAAAATTAGCTTCAAACACAATATAAGGTTGTGTGGTTATCAAATAAATCAATCTTTTTCATTCAAATGTATTTTAAGATAAAATATGATTTAAAAAATCTGAAATTGATTATGTGTTTTGCCTGATTTGCTGTTCACTCTATAGTTTGAAGTCACTTTAAAAGATGCAGTATATTTTGAATGCAAATAACCTTGAACTTTTAGGGCATGTGATATATTACATAGAATGAGTAAATCTGATGGGAATTGCATATTTGCTTTCATCATAAGTCGTCTCAGGATGTTTACTGGCTTTTAATGACAATGGAGTAAACAAATTAATGGCCTTACGAGTGCACGTTTTCTTGAACCAGCCCTTAATACCGTATTTCTATTACTCTTATTCATCACATGGCAGAAACAATACGAATAAGATATAAAATATATTGACCTAAAACAACGTATTCAGTCATAATAGCCATAAAAAATTCATCTATCTTATGTGCTTTGTTGAAATGTAAATTCGGTCAGTAACTGCCATTACCTTAATGAACATTGCTGGATGCATAAAATACTTCGTTTTGGTTCGGTTTATTACAAAGTCGATGATGATAAACTATTGGGGCAGGCTTAAATGAAAAACATCAAAGCGATCGACAATATAAAATGTGAAACAAACTCACTTGTGAAATGTACATATATTGCATAATCCTCTTTTGTATCCAATGTTAACCCAATATTTAACCAAATCTCTTGATAATGTTTACATTTGTCAGATAAGTTTGCAATCATTAATTTGTATTTTTGAAATTTCTCTTTTGAAAAATATTTTCTGTTCGAGAAAGGGTGATGGAAGATGTGGGTGAAACTGACAACCATTGAAGCGTGGATTTTTTCAAGTAAAAACAAGCTCATGTACATCCAAAATCACACTGTCGGCAACGGGGTTACATATCAATTTTCGGAAAAAGTAAAGCAAATAGTTAAAAAAATGTAAATATTTGTGTTTTTCAATAGAATGAGGGGTCATTGGGTGATAGCCAGTTTTTTTGGCATTTGGGGAGAGAAAAAATATAAAAGAATGGTACTGGCCCCCGGGCAATTAACGTTAATGGGAAAATACACATTCACCGTAAGATTTCGTAGATATTCACTTTAAGATCCCGGGGGGGGGGGGGGGGGCACTGACCTAGAAAGGTGATACAGCCCTCAAGACCTCCTTTTTCCGCCTTGTCTGCCGCTCCCTAGACCCCCATTTCAAACACAACCTTTAGTTCGCAAGCCTTATTTTCAAAAGTTTTCTGTTCCCTAGCCTCATTTTTTGAAATGTATTTGCCAAGACTCCAATTTCAAGCAACATTTTGAATTTTTTTGCTTCCAGAGCCCAAATTTTCCCCAAAAAACTAGTTCTGAGGGGGTCATTGTTTGGTCCCTTCAGTTCTCTAGACCCCTTTTTCAGAGTCAATCTTCTGTTTCCTAGACTATAGGGTTTCAGATATCGGGGCCGCACACCCCTACCAAAACCAAAGTTGGGTGTCCCCCCACCCCGGGTCTAAGATGGGTCTAAGATCTGTTCATCTGACATCAAAGATATTCAAAACAAATATGACACACAATTAGATTAGATAAAGTTAGTTTAGTATTTTAATTTTTAGCATATAGGTAACGTTTGTGACATGCTTTTGAAATGCGATAATTAACCAAGCAAGCAACGCCAAGGATTCAAATTTGGCATGGACGATGTTAGTGATAGACTTGCTTTTGACCAAAAGTATCAAGTTTTTTGAAGCACGATTAAGTATTTAATCAAAACTTTTGTAACTTTTTGGTAACGTTTGTGACATTTAGTAGTGACAAGATTAACTAGCCTCATACACAGAAACACTGACATAAATGCAGATTTTCTCCTGTGGTTTGTAACAAATTAGGATGTGTTTGTGTAAATACAAGGTTGAAAAGAAAATGATTTGTTATCAAGGATGATATTTAAAGCGCAAAAATATAACTACATTTTGGATTTTTGTAGCATTATTTATTCATATATCAATTATGCAAATAGGTATCAAAATGTTAGCAAATAAAATAATTTATGACTGAATCAGTATTATTGGACTATGTAGAAACTAATAACAAGTGTAATATATTCCGATTATCACTTTATTGTTTTACTGAATCAGGCTCATTTTCCCTGGAATGACCCCTTTATATGTCTGCGCAATAGTTTGAAGTAAGAAATGCTTGAGACACAACTAACACTCAACATTTTGCTTACTATGACCATTACTTTGTATTTTTGAAATTGTTCTTTTGAAAACTATTTTCTGTTCGAGAAAGGGTGATGGAAGATGTGGGTGAAATTAACAACCATTGAAGCGTGGATTTTTGCTAGTAAAAACAAGCTCATGTACATCCAAATCACACTGTCGACAACGGGTTACATATAGATTTTCGGGACAAGTAAAGGAAATAGTTAAAAAACTATAAATATTGGTGTTTTCAATAGAATTCTACCGTGACTTTAAAATGTCCTTTCAGTTAAAACTATGCGATGAGTATACTTATCAAAATGGCGATTATTAATATTTAGAATGACAAACCCATATATTGGAACTTTGACAGCTCACCATTACCCCTATATTGTATGTATTTTATCGTTAAAATAACTGCACCGGTTAAACGTAGTATTGCTGAAATCACCAGGCTAAGTTGTATATGTTTGATTGAACTTGTTAATTTGAATGTTGCAGTTTGTTGAAGGAAAATAAAACATACGTAGAAAGGTTGGATACCACGTAACTCAAACGATTTTTTTACTGTAATGACCAGATTGTGTCTATTTAAGTTTAATCTGCTTTCATTTTTTCAAGAAGAGTGGGTACAGAAAGTGCCTGTCTTTTTAGGTTACGTAATACGTTTTGCATATGAAAGTCGATGTGCTTAAAACAAAATTGTTAAAGCCGTCCATTGGGTGCTGTTTACTCAAGTGAAAAAGAAAATATTGAAAATATAGCGCATGTAAAACAATATTCAGTGTGACATTACTATAAGTCGTCGCTTGTTTTTAGCTTCTATTATGTGTTTTCTTGATTCAAAAACATGTTAACAGTTCCAATATTATTTAGATCAGTGGCTCATAAAACTTGTCAGGATTAGAATAGGCTAGTGGTTTCACCTACCATTAAGATTTTCATCTTGAAACAAATTACCCGTCACAACAAGGGAAAGAAGTACTGACGTAAAATCGTGATCTTGCAATATATTGATTTTCTTGATTTTAAATGACTTAATTATTGATTGACTTTAAATACACGGAATATTAAACGACATTTTGTTTCACGGTACATTAAATGATTCCGCCTTGAGTAGTGTGGTATTGGTGTCTTAAATGTTTCACGTCAGCTTGTGAAAGGAGAATATATACTTACTTTTAAATATTTTTCTTTTGTGCTTTTTGGGATGTCCAAATAAACAACATCAAGTAAAGTTATGTTTTTGCTAACATAGTGGAACATGATCGTGAATTCGATATAATATGATATAATTCGATATAATATTTGATTTAACTTTTTAATTTTAATGTTGCATTTTGTTGAAGGAAACAAAATCGTAGAAAGGTTGGATACCAAGTAACTCAAACGATTTTTTAAATGACCAGATTGTTTCTATTCAAGTATAATCTACTTTCATTGTCAAGAAGAGTGAGTACAGAAAGTGCCCGTCTTTTTAGGTTACGTAATACTTTCTGCAAATGAAAGTCGATTTGCTTAAAACAAAATTGTTAAAACCGTCCATTGGGTGCTGTTTACTCAAGGGAAAAAGTAAATATTGAAAAAAAAAGTAAATACTTTCAATTCCATCAATATAGGGCATGTAAAACAACATTCAGTGTGACATATCAATTGCGGTTCGATAAAATACTTTTTGATTCGGATTTAGAGTTCTTTGAACCACCCTGTATTGCTTATTGCACATAAGTTAATGGTAAAAAAATAAATAAATAAGAAATGAGTGAAATTCAAGACCGTGTCGGGTTCCTGTGCCATTAACAAAATTAAAGCGAAGGAAAAATATCCCGAATCCCAATAGGATTGACTACTTGTAATCTTAGACCACCGAATATCCGTGTAAGTCGTTGTAATGCTCTACTTACTTAAAACACAGCTTAAAAGGATTGCTCCCGAAACCCAGCTTCCTATTTATAATGTACTGTTACGCGTAATCTTTTTCCCCAGACTAAGCCAGCTTGTTTAGGCTGATCTTTTGATGATCTTATCAAGTACTCCTACTCGAAGGTAAACCTTCCCTTCAATGCCAGCTAGTTATCAGTGAGTAGGGAGTTCGCGAAAAGTAAGGTATGAAAATGGCCTCAGTACTCATTTAATTATAATTCACTCACAATCAAAACAGGCTGGAAAACAAATGAGTTTTAAATTTATTTGGAATTTTCATATCAAAATATAATAACAATTGACCAGTTTCCTTTATTAAGGGTCCTGTCAACCTTTTGTTTTAGAAATGGTTTATAGTTCAACGTGTCTCCACTAACACATCTACATCAACGCTGATACGACCCTTGCACATTTTTCTTCGAAACTCTTAACAAAACACAATCAGTGGGTATGGGAAATAGAAAAGAGCATTGTTCAGTTTCTTTTTTTTTACAAAAATCTCGATTTTTTTCAAAAATTCAAAATTTCACTTCAAAGGTTCCAAATAACGATTTTTAAATCTTTTTTCTTTGTTTATTAATAAATTAAGGATATAACAATTTGGGGCTTAAACTTTAACGGGTTGCAATAACCCCTCTACTGACACCCGACCTTTGAGATTTGGAAATGAAATGTCCGCCTAAAACGGGCTCTGGTCAATATATAATTGACGTCTTCTTTAACTCATCCTTATAGCTATGCTGATGGTAATGTTATCCAATGGTAATAAACACTAAAAACGCGAGTTGTTTAAAACCATGCATTTGGTTATAGGCACGCTACACATACGTTAACTTACTTTGGTTACTATGCAATTACGTTACAGGTATGCCATTTCACGATATTTGAAACCAGTAAATGCTTGCCGTGGTGGTTTTATTATAACTTGAAGCAATTACAAGGTTATTGACATCCTTTACCATCACTCAACATGAGATGAAACATTTTAAGCCAACGATAGCTCTAAGTAGTTGTCATTAATCTAATGAAGAAACAAAATTAGGTTTCTCCAAGGTGTTAATCTTTAAAGGCATTAGCCAAGATCATCAATGTGAACTTTTAGGTTTCTGTAAGTGGGAAGTACTTTTCACTACTATCTAATTAACTTTAATATTAAAAGTGCAAAAATATTTATGTTTTTAGATTTTTATGTCCACTGAGACATAAAAAATAAAATGGTAGAAATAAATTGTTCAAGGTTCAAAATCAACACTTCGTTAACGATCGAAACCTTTTCAGTGAATATGTCAAGCCTTATATTTATATATTGCATTCCAAAAGAAAATAATCCACTTCGAAATAAAGGAGCATAGGCTTGAAATAAAAATGTATGAAAATAGGAACACCTTTGATAAATCGGGAAGTAGGTGGAAAATTGTCTTTTTTTAAGAAAAACTACATGCCGTTGCTAGTATTTTGCCTCTATTATGTGTTTTCTTGATTCGAAGCTGTTTTTTACGGGTTTCCATATTTTTGTTGAATAGTGGCTTACAATAACTAAGGATTAGAATAGATTGGGGTGTCACCTACCAATGATATAAGAGTTACGTGTACTTAATATCTTTATGATTATGACCTTTGCACATTAGAAATCCTTTTAATTAAATCCACATCTTAAAACAGAATACCTGTCACAACAAGGTAAAATAGGTACTGACGTAAAATCGCGATCTCGCATTATATTGATCTTCTTGATTTTGAAATGACTTGATTATTGATTGACTTTATATACACGGAATGAGAAACGACATTTTGTTTCATGGTACATTAAAATGATTCGGCCTTGAGTGTGGTAATGATGTCTTAAATGTTTCACGTCAGCGTGTGAAAGATAAATCTATACTCACAAATAATAAAAGATAATAAGAATTTTGAGCAGATTTTCTGTTGTAAAATTTGATCACCTTGATCAATTTAAACAAGTAAGGTGTCATTTGAAACCTTAGAAAATGCTGTAAAAGATGAATTGGTAAAATCAAATTTGATATCATCTGCAAAGTCCCTCTTTTCTGGGTGAGCCATTACATATAATTCTTTTGTACTTTGATGAATGTCTACCAACAAACATTCGCAATGCAAACTCCATCAGTATCTTCAAATCGATGCTAAAGACACACCTCTCAATGAAGCTTTATAAGGACTTTATTTAAGCTACTTTTTGTACTTTGAGTGTATATTTTTTGCTATTATCTGCATTTTAATATATAGTTGGTTGTATTTTTGACTTTTGTAAATATTCTTGTGTAATGTAGTTTTTAAGACATTTCTCTGTATTTTACTATTGTATTTGTATAATTCTCTGCTATGTGTATTTATTGTAAAGCGCCTCGAGGCTTTGGTTTTTGTGCGATTCTATAAATGGTTTATAATTAATATTATTATGTCTGGATATTCTTGATGACCAAATAAACAACACCAAGTATAATATAATGTTGCCTTTGCCAACATAGTGAAACATGATCGTGAATTCGTTATAGTATGAGCCAGGCTTTAGGCTAGGTAAAGGCTACAGATTGATATGTTAATTTCTTATTGGTGTCCCATGGACAAAATCACAACCACAAATAAGAATCTTTCAAATTGTCAGAAGCTCATGAAGATGAACATTATCTGATACGGTGATTTTTTTTTTCAAAACCAGTTTTAAGATTTCTGAAACTGTATACTGTTATTGCATATCAAGTCGGAGTAAAACCCCCAAAAAATTGACATTCAGGAAAAAGTAGTACAGGGTGTCTAAAGATTTCCATCACTGCTTTAAAACAGAATGACTTCAAAAATATATATAACAATCATAGTATTACAACAATAAATATATTTGAAAACTTAATAGTTTATGCAATTTTTTGATACCAAATTCAGTTGATATTTTAAAATGTTTTGATCGATACGATATTTAGAACCCATAATTTGCATCCCCAACTCGTATTTCAAATTACCATTCTCACTACATGTCGAGCTACACATTTTACGCATCACTGCCCAGAGGACATATTAATATAATAAAAAAT
>JXSR01S015332.1:26651-44640 GCA_000969725.1 Ophiothrix spiculata | reverse complement strand
CGGTTCGCATCTTTTTTTTTTTTTTGTGTGTGAACCCTCAGTTTTGCGACTTGGATTGAACTGTCCTTGTTAGTATAAATTTATTGATTTTAAAAGTTAATTTGTGTTAAACAGCTGTTCATGTTTGATTTCTTTTTCAAACAAACATCTGTTTCTGTTTTTCAGGAATAAACTAATTTTAGAATACAACATTTAAGTTCATGCAGATTTTTGTAAAGTCTTAATATCATCAACAAAATTAACTGTACTGGATCATGGGCAGTCGCACTGAAAACCTTTTGTTGTTTTTCCTAAATGAAGGCATTAGCAATGATCCACTTGGGTATGAAAACTTTTAACAACTTATTTGAATCAAAGAAAGACCTCAATGGAATCAAAACAAACAAACAAAACCATATCACTTCTTCTAAAAAGATATTTTCACCCAAATTCATTTATTTGGGTTCTGTCAGCAGTGTTTCTATTTCCTAACGTTTGAGATTCCAGATGTACGACTGTTGTTTTAAAAGTGAACATTACTCTTTTAAGAGTGTTAAATATACTTATAGTTATATAACAACAAATTGATTTCTTTAATTAAAGGGAGGTAAGAACATCTGTAAAAAGCTCAATTTTGCTAGAATACGACTTTTACCTTTTTTTTGCAAAATAAAAAATGCAGACTTGACAAGTGACTGTGAATGGTCACGTATATGACATGGTCAAAGGTTATGAGTCATGTGTCGGAAATATTGATTTTGAGGTACAGGCAATAAAGGTGGACAAATCTTTTGTTTTTCACCGTTCATAAGTTCAAAAAATTATCATATCTCTGGAACCAGATGACTAGTATTTAAAATGTACAAATAGGTTATATTAAAAAATTAAAATTTAAAATTACCAACATGCGACTCGTTTTCCTTGATCCTGTCACATATGTTACCCATCATATTGAAAGGTACCTTACGGGTCCCAAAATGGAAAATTGATTTTTTGGTCTCATCTGAAAGATTATATTTTAAGCTTTAAAATGACACCTTGCTTTTGGTTTTTGGATGTTCAATTGCAAAGTTACATCCAAATTGGAAAAGGCATCGGGCTGATTCAGAAAACTATAGTTCTGAGAAAATCAAGTTTAAAGTTTCTGTGCTGGTAAAACTTGAAATGAGAAAAGATTTTTATCTCGGTATTTAAAACATTTGTCTTATGTTTTGGATGTTGGAACCTGATTAATATGATAGAATACACTTCAAAGGTAACGTTTCTGATGAAATTAGAAATTTGACCTTCGACGTGATTTTTGACTTTGCTCAGCTTCTTTGGCCCGTATCTCGTAATTTACTATGCTGATCTTAAGGTACCTTTAGATATAACAGGGCACATATGTGTTGTGGTGTAAGTAGAATACAGTGTTACAGGCAAATATTTGGTTGTGTACTTGTTTTTATCAATGCACATATTCCTTGTGTGTTTCTGACATGTTACTTGATTGTTCCTCACAAACCATGCTTACATTAAGGATGACGATGAATGGGAGGACATGCAAAGGATGACAGGGGCATCTAGGATGGGCTCCAGAACGGGGGCTAGTCGTATGGGCCAGTCTCGCATGTCAGGTGCCTCTCGCATGGGCAATGCCAGGATGGGACCCTCACGAACGGGTGCATCACGTATGGGAAATGCACCTGCTGCCAGAACTGGTGCTTCACGTATGGGAAATGCACCAGGTGCCAGAACAGGTGCATCACGTATGGGAAATGCACCCAGAACAGGTGCATCGAGAATGGGCAATGCACCTGTGGCTAGAACGGGAGCTTCTCGTATGGGCAATGCACCCAGAACGGGAGCTTCTCGTATGGGGCAAGCAAGAACGGGAGCTTCAAGGATGGGGCAAGCAAGGACAGGGGCTTCAAGGATGGGGCAAGCAAGGACGGGGGCTTCAAGGATGGGACAAGCAAGGACAGGAGCATCCAGATTGGGAATGAATCGTGGTGCTTCAAGGGCGCAGTCAACTCTGGATGAATTGAATGCAGCATGGGTATTCAGGAATTTTTTATTTCAAAAATATTTGGACATATGAGATGTGACATATATTACATTCTAAAGAAAGCAGTAGTTATGTGGACATTGTCAGGCACTGGCGTGCCCAAAGGGGGGGGCCGGGGGGCACGTGCCCCCCAGTTTGGTTAGACGGTCGGGGGAAAAGGCCCATTCGGGGATCTTGACACAAATAAGATAGAAAAGAAAGGGGGACAGAGAAAAAAATCAAAAGGAAAGAGAAGAAAATACCTTAAATTACCCTTTGTTTTTGATAATTTAAATGTGAAAAAGCAAAAAAAATTCCCCGCTTCGCGCGAAATTTAAACTATTATGTTAGTATTCAGTCAAAATTTGCCAATTTTTGCGTAAATTGCAAGATTTGTAAACAATTTTAGCTGAATGACAAATTTTTTTGCGCGCTATGCGCGCATTATCAAAAAAATCTAAAAATATCAAATTTTTACCTTCTGCCGCTACTGGTCATTCGGGGGAAACTGATGGTTGTGCCCCTCCACTCAAAATATCCTGGGCACGCCACTGTTGTCAGGTGTCCATTTGCATGTCTTGATTTCTTAGAAGGACATTTTGATGGTGGCAGTGTATGCCCATGACACTCTAGCAAGATGTGCTAGTAGCTGATATGAAGTTAAATATTCCAACTTTGTGGTGCCCATGGTGAGTCTCTGAGAAGTGTCCACACCAAACCACGTACTTGTCCTTGGGGACCGCTCTAGATGACAATTGGTACTCGTGCTCATAAAAAATGGCGTTAAAGAGTCTGGTGTTGCCCCACTAGTGGCATCTACATTTTTGGAAAAAGGGGTAGTTTTTAGCACAATTTACGCCATTTAGGGTTGTAAATTCAAGCTTCCTCCTCCATTAAGGGCCACTTTTCACTTAGTTGAGTATCGTGCTGTTCATGTTCTGCATAAAATTGTCAAAAGCAAGAGAAAAATAAGTATGACTCCATGTAAATGATAGAAAATCTTCAATTGTATATATTTTAATACCTAATTTGTAAGAAAAAGGTATACAATTGTACACCGTTACGCCATTTGGGGTGTGATTTACATCATCTTGGGCCATTTAAGGGTGTATTTTCAACTCGACAATTATGCCATTTAGGGTTCAATTTTGAGGCGGTCTGACGAGCATGAGTACCACTTTGTTATCTGAGCAGTCCCCCCGGGGTACTAGTTGCATCTTGCTGGGTATGTTATGGGATTTAATCATAGTTGTTGCATTATTGTAATTTAGGCAAAAGCTTCAAAGCCGTTTTTCTGACATCATTGCAGTATAGAAAGATTTGGTTTGGTTTAGACAATTATGGATTTCTTTATCCATGGAGCTTGATGACATTGAATGGTATTACAAAGAACGAGCTTGCGACTTGGAAGCAGCGTGAGACTTCAAGATTAGCTGCACTGTGTTCATGCAACAAAATGATTGCTCAAGCATCAACATAATTTGATCTAATTACAGTCATCACATTCATATGTCCATATATTTTTGAACCAAGAACTTTTTTATTCATTGAACTTTAGTGTAGAATTTATTCCCAATACAATTTGTCGGACGCATCACATACCGATCTATTTCTAAATCGGTAAAAAGCACATCACATACCGATCTATATTACCATATCAGTTTTATTTGATCTCTAGCAAATATTTCTTTGAATCAATTTTTCTGGACTTTGTATTAATTTAAAAAAGCACACTTTGAGGTTTAAATTTTGCTTAAGGATTGTTTCACCAACATTAATTTACATGATATAAGTTATAGATCAGTATATGAAAACATTGTTTACGCTAATAGATCACTTTAGAAATAGACCGGTATGTGATGAGGCCGACAAATTATTTATCTAAACCAGATACTGCCTACAGTTGCCGCTGCCTGCTCATTATTAATCAGTAACATTTATATCTAAAGCTATCAATATAGTTTTACCTGTTTTATTTAATTTATCCTTGATTTCTTGTACAGACAATAGCTAGTTTTGTGGCAGTTATTATTTTGAATATATTCAGATATGAACATATGACAATCATAACTCAGCTGCTGTGTATACATCCACAAGTTTTGACAAACCAGGACATTGAAAAGTATGCAACATGTTACGGTTTGCAGGCAACAATTCACTGGCAATAAGAGGAATCCTGCTTTTTTCCCGACGATAACATTGTCAAAATTTCAGAATTTGTTTCCATTTTTTCCATAAAATATGGTTAGATTTTGGTTCTAAGGTCCATTACAGGTTAGATATAGGGTTGGGGTACAGGATTGGTTAGCAATAGGTTTAGAAATTTAGAGCGATATTGTTTTGGTTAAATTTTAGAGACGGGTTACCAAAATTTTACAAGTCAATTAAAAGTCTTCGGGGAGAAAGAGCGGGATTCTTCTCTTTGCAATTCATTACATGCCCCTGAAGGGCAGGTTAATTGTGCCTTTATAAATTGCACATGCAGTTGCGTTACGCACAGTTTTGAATTTTCATGACCGAAAATGATTTGAAACAATAAATATAACCTTAATTGTTTCAAGGGTTTTATTTGAAATCCTGACTACACCCACTTTTTAATAATCCAACACTGTTGAATTTGGCAACCATAACTGAATAAATTGCAGTTTATTCCCCAAAGGGTCTTAAAGAATAGATTGAAAGTGCTTGCGAATATCTCTCAAACAAGGGAATTTGTTTTGACGTACAGCCTTACCTTTTCTCTTTAATATCAAAGTTTATAATCAGTTTGAGTTCATATGTTGTTTTAACTGAACTTTTCGTATGCAATAATTATGTATAGTTGATTGAGTTTTTGTTGGTATAAGCTATATAATATATGTTCAGGTATCATCCTCTATACACCTGCTTCTATATGACTTTAATTTGCCCTAGTTTGTAATATTATTGGGACTTTTTTAAATATTTACAAACTATTCTGTACTTGGCACGTGTATTTATTTACCCACATTTGATCTAACATAATCTCGACTCTTAATTCTCAATGTGGTTTTATTTGCTTATCATAGAATCAAATTTACAAACTATATACACTTGTATTTATTTGCCCAGATTTTGTCTTTTATAACCTTGATTGTAATTTATTTGTATTATTGTAGTATCACATTTGCAAACTATACAACTCTTGAGCCATATCTCAACTGTGTGCCCTATATATCTCAATGTAATTTACAAACCATATTCTCTTGTACTTATTTGCCCTGATTTTAATCTAGCAAAATGATATCGCCCCTTTCTAAATCTAGTTTTATAATTTGCGTAGTATCATGTTATCACTTTTTAAAATTAAAACTCTATACATTTGAGTTTATTTTCCAACATTTGATCTGGCTATGTAACCTCTTTCTTAGTGTAGTTTTATCTTAGTATCACTCCAATGCAAACCATATATAGTATCACTTGTAGTAATATTCTATTTGTTCAAATTTGATGTAGCATAATCTCATTTATTTGCTAATCATGGAATCATGTTTACCATCTATATACATGTGTTATTTATTTGCTCAGCATAGATAAGCTGGCATCATTTTTGGCTCTTTTAAGCTCAATGTATCTTTATATGTGACTTGCTCCCACGAAACCCGGACAAAGTCGCCAGAACACTTAAGGAGATAGAGCCTATTATACTTATCACTAAACAATAGAAAACAAAGGAATTTTCAACCTAAATGTCCCTTTTTGACAGACAAAAACATTTAGCAATCCTGGAGTATGATAGATCATTGGAAAGCTTATAATTTTGCCATTTTAAATTATGTAAAATTTGAAAAATGGATTTATCCGACTTTGTCCAGGTTTCGACAGAGCAGGTCACATATGCAGTCTTGTGATTCTGTACAGGTATTGCATTGCAAAGCTCAAGTATATTGCTCACAATCACATACAGTGTTCCTGCAAAGGTTTTTGAGTTTGCACCAATTTGACCAAAGTTGAAAAAGTGCGGACCAAAATCACCAGCTGAGGGTGAAACCTCAGTTTCAAAATTAGCCTGTTGCACCAGTTTTCCCAGCTCCTGCACTCATGGGGCACCATACAGCCTTAGCAGGATAACTGATCACATGGTAATATACCGTAGAAACCCAGTAAATAGCACATCATGTTTTGCTTCAAAACATTGCCTTTACCACAAAATTAACAGATTTGCTTGCATGGTTGAACAGATGTTCATCTTAAATCAGCAGTGATAATAGTTTGTTACAATTTCTCAGCCAAATTGTCACGAGGAAGCAAAACAAACACTTAAAAAATGTGCCTTATACTGGGTTTCTAGGGGATTCAGATAAATATAGACCAAAGCTTTTAAGTATATAGCACAATTCAGGAGTATGGCACCTGTAATCAAAAACTCTATCAGTAGTATTATTCTGCTATTCTGAATTTTAGGGGTATGCTTTTCAAGTAAAATGATATCTTTGGTTCTATCAGAAAACCCACTATTCAGAAACCGCAAGAGTAATTATAGGGTTATGTTTGGGTTAAGAGTTGATAAGGATAGGGACAAAATCAAAGTTCCGGGAACAAAATAGGAAGTTGATAACTTAAATAAACAACCTTCTGAATCTAGGGTCTTTCTGAGTATATGAGTTTTAAAAAGAGCATGTCTTCTGAATACATATCTTTTTAGAAGTGGTGCACTCCTACTATGTATGTTATAAAAAGGTGTTAGCCATCTTTTGCGACTGAACACCAAGTATTATAATAGCGGGGTTTTTCATTTCCTGAGCAATGTGATTAATTCAATAAAGGTTGCCAAAGGATGTCAGAAAAATGGGATCAGGATAGTGGTCGAAAAACTTGAAATAGATTCATCAGGATTGTTCATAAAAGTAAATTGAAAAATAGTTCTCGTATCAAATCCAATATACAAATTTGGTACTCACTAGATAATTTTTGATTGCTATCAGCAATCTTGATCACTCTGGTCTGGTGTTTATGTTAGTTCATCCTAAGGACAAACGCAACCCCAAGCAAACAGCCAAGGCAATTTATGAAATACTGTCCCAAAACTGTTCCAAATCATACATCGGTGAAACGGGGTGTTTGTTTAACACCAGACTGTCCGAGCGCAAAATTGAAACTGACAAAATTAGTGCTAAGAACTACACTAAATCACAGAGGAAGGTATCAACAACTGAAAAATATAAATCGACCATAGCTGAGCATGTCGCGGGGACCAATCATGTCATAGGGTGGGATGAGGCTAAGATCATTGATCAAGAACAGGACAAAACAACACGGTGGCTAAAGGAGGCAATATGGGTCAGGAGCAGGGGAGATAACACCATAAACAAAGACGAAGGGACTTACAGACTAGATAGGATCTATGATCAAATCATCACCAAACGGCAACCCAGTAATTTGGTTACGTCATCATGACCAGTAACTGGTGTTGCCAACTTCTAGAAACACCAGACCAGAGTGATCAAGATTGCTGACAGCAATCGAAAATTATCTAGTGAGTTTCAAATTTTTATATTGGCTTTGATACAAGAACTATTTCTCAATTGAGGATAGTGGTCGGTCGTTTCAACGTAGCTGTTGCGGTTCTAGTTTGTAGCTGCTGTACATGACCACATATTCGCAATATTGAGTTGTCACAATGCAGCCTTTGACACATTTACATACTGCTGCGATGGTTTGTTGCCAGAAAAATTGAATTGAATCCAACTGTTCATGATGTGTCCTTGCAACTAAAAAGACAAGGCAATCAATATATTGGCTTATCGCAAAGGCGCTGGAGCACAATTAGGAAAAATTTGTGTGGCCGGCCGCAACCTGGCCACAGCCTTTATTTTCCATGATGGCAACCATAGGCTTGATTACGTACCTTTAAATAATTTCAAAACATGTAATGAATATTTAACAATAATGATCTTGAGGTGAACAATCAAGCCTACGGTCGCCATCTTGGAAAATAAAGGATGTGGCCTAGTTGAGGCTGGCCGCACAAAGTTGTGGCCTAATTGTGCTCCATGCAATGCCAAAGATTTACGAGCATGACAAGGTCGAGATTGTGCACTTGAAAGTTTTGATGCCATTGTTGTAGTGTCACAGCCACTGCAAACACTCTGAAACCAAATTGAGGACCCTAGAACCAGATGGGGGTTAAGTCACATTGAGTACAAACTGAGAAAATGGCACAAACATCATATCATTTGTGTTGTCTTGAATGGTATTGCTGTATCTCGCAGTGACTATTACACATGCTCTGATCATCAAATTACTACAAAACTTGTACAGAATGTAGAAATGAGAATTCTGTAGCAGGAAATTGACGCAACTCAATTTTCAAGATTTTGTGACTTAACCCCCTTTTAGTTCTAGGGACCTCAATTTGAAGTAGCTCAGGAAATTGAAAAGCCCTTCTAGTATTTAAACATGTTAAAGGGGCAATTCATGATCCATTTTTCATCCTCAAGGGTCAAGTCTATCAAAATCAAGTTTCTTAGCTTACAAGAATCCTCAACTGGTATATGTTACGATCTGCAAACCATTCTTTCAAATGTGCTTCCATTTATGAGAAAAGTGAGAAAATATGTCATTTTCTAATTATTGTCGAGGCCCCAACAGTATATTTAGAACACTGTAGCCTGAGGAATTTCAAAATGCTGAAACAAGCTTGTATAACTTTGAAATGAATGGTTGCATTGGAATCAAGTGAAATTTTCAATATATATTTATAGTGTTCTCTTTTATTTAGCTAGAAAAGAGGCAAGGTTTTTGTCACATCAAAATCATGAATTGCACCTTTAAAGCTACTGTTAATCAATGATTGTTAATTCTCAGAATGTGAACTAATTTCTTTTCATTTTTTCTTGCTTCGAATGCTGCACAACTTCATGTAAGAGCCTTTTTGATCTTAATTAATTTCATACATTTTTAATACATACCTTTTCTGTTGGATATACTTTTTGTACAATTTTTGGAAAAAGTATATACTTTAGGTCCCATCAAAAACTATTCCCTAACCCTAAACCCTAACCCTACACCCTAACCCTAACCCTAAATTAAACCTAACATTAACCCTAAACCCTAATCCTAAAATTCTGGATGGGACCTAAAGTACACTTGGTCCCAATTTTTATTTATCAATTGATACTATATTCACATTTTATTTTCAGAATGGTGTTTAACCAGTTTGTAAAATAAACCTGCCAATTAATGCTTACTCTAGTTGCTCAATGAATCTTTAGATAACATAAATAGAAAATCATATGAACAAAGTATGGGTATATATAAAATCAAAGGATTTTGGGTTTTGCATATATCTGATTCTGTCCATTTTGTCTATTGTTGTTGAATTTAATTTATAAATGCATGTCTGTAGCAAATACGAAGAGGTCTCTTTAGCAAATGTACATATTCAAGGTTGTTTTGTGCGCATCTACGCTCAGGGGAGGGAGTACATGTTCACGAAATAAATCCAATAACTGTAGAAAATCATTCCATATTCTTATCTTGTGTTTAATCTCAGCCTCCTGCCGATAAACCTGAAAAAAAGAAAAAGAAGAAAGAACCAGAAATTGAATTGATTCATTCTCCTCCTGATGTCACTGTTCTTGGAACTTACTCGTTAGACTTGGCAGAGTTCATAGATGGAGAATATACCATAGAAGAAACTTGTACATGTAAAGGACAAAAGGATGCTGGGGATGAGGCTGCCAAGGATGACGATGAAGATGGGACGGAATCTAAAAAGGTATTGTATTTAGTGCTATGGTCACATTAAAAGGATTTCACTTTTTCCCACACATGAAAATATTTTTGGTGTTCTCGGAAAAGCTTCCTCATACAAACTTAGCATTGTGATTGTTTTATCAAAACAAATATATGTGGAAATTAGAGACAAAATTGTCCATCTCTGAATTTTGGGTTACCTGTAACCCAAAATTCCAGTTGGCAGCTGAATGACATTGTTGGTTTGATTTAGTTTTATACTGGGTCAAATTAAATCAATTATAATTGAATTTGAGCTCTATTTGAGGTTAAAAACTCAAAATAAAAGAGGAACATGTCTTATAATTGTCCAAAAGTGATATTTAAATGAAACTTAAGCCAAGGAGAATATAAAAAGTTGAGGAAGGGACACTATGAGTAAAACGGGGTTGATTAAACTCATGAAAAAAAATGATGTTGACTTTTAAAGGTGTTTGCACTATAATGATTTTGTAGAAGTTTCAAAATTTTGGAAAATCATGGGCAATCCCTTTAACCCTAGCCTAACTGAGATATTTTTGTAACATTAACTCTTTTTTTTTTGGGGGGGGGGGGGAGGGAGGGTGTTGCAACTCACTCCCTAGATTTTAAAATCCATATGAGCATTTAGCCTATAGTTTCTTTGGCAAAATAGGCTGTTTAAAAAAAATCAAGGTTGGAGAGGTTGGAACTTCCTCCTTTAGATGATTACAATGATAAGGTCTTGTATAAAATGAACCACTAACCATTCTTGTCAAATTTAGTTGCCCAGCACTTCTAAATACTCTTTGAAGTACAAACCTAGAAATTAGACTCTGTAACGATATTCCCTCATAGTCTACAATATTTTATAGTAATAATGAAAATAAAGAATGGTGATTTATAGTGCGCTAGGGCTCCCAGATTTGTTATTCCACGCAGCCTCTGCACACTTGGTCCATAGTGGTTATCGAACACCTGTAAAGTGTGCAGCTCTGCACACTTTACAGGTGTTCGATAAGTTTGCACTTTGAAAATTTCTATATAATATGACGTACCATGCCGGTATGAGATTATCTTAATTCAGCTGATTCAGCTAATATTCAAATTATATTTCACAATTGTGCAGGAAAAAAAGAAAAAGAAGGAGAGAGGAGAATCGCCAAAAGGCAAAAAAGGAAAAGATGGTAAAGAGAGCAAGGAAGGAAAAGACAAGGACAAGGGTAAGGACAAACAGGAAATATTGATATGCATGAGTTGACCGAGATCATGTTTCATAACATCTGTGTTGAACTTGCTTTTAACCCTTTGAACCAAATGAATTTGATCCCAATTTCCCCCTTAAATGTGGTGTCGCCTATAATAGACTACAACATAACTGTATATTGGTCAAAAAGAGTCAAACCAAGACTAAAATTTAGCATGCAGGAAAGACACAGGGAACTTATGAGTGATTGCTTCAACAGGCTGCGCTCTGGAGGTGGGAGGGGGTGGCCGCAACCTGGCCACAGTCTTGATTTTCCAAAATGGCTAACGTAGGCTTGACTGTTCACCTTGAGATTATTGTGAAATATTCATTACATGTTTTGAAATTATTTCGAGGTGCATGATCAAGCCTACAGCCGCCATCTTGGAAAATCAAGGTTGTGACCAGGTTGCGGCCGGCCGCACAAACTTGTGGCCTATTTGCGCTCCAACGCCTAAGTATATTTCTGTACTACATATGTTTAAATACCTCAGGCGCACTTTGAAATTTGCTGCTTTCGTTGCAGCTGACGTTCAGTTATAATCTTTATGGTAGTGATGACATCATAGAATGAAATATTAAATGTCACAAAAACTCCAGTTTGTTTTATGGCCCACACTTCTCCAGGAGTGGGGTGTGTCCCAGACATGATCTCAGTCAAAGGCTTTATCTCTGCTTAGTCTTGGTCCTTTAGTTTTTATTTGAATGGCTTTTAATTCTCCGTGCAATAATTCTTCTGATTCCCTTTCGAGCCCTTTGACTCCAGTCCAGTGTAAAGTGTAGCCACCATCACTCCTGACGAGATGTTCCCTTATCGTTATACTGCTGATTTTAAACTAGCAGCACTGGATTTGAGTTTAGATAGTCATTTCCTAATTTCCTACTTAAATAATGCTTGAGCCAATGAAATCAATGGTTTGATAAAGGGCAGATCAGACAAGTTTCAGGTCCATTAAGAGGTGATTGAAAAGTTTTCCAAATCATGAAAGATGGGGTCAAAAAAGTTTCAACAACTCAAGACGAAAAATGGATAAAAAACACAAGCATACTTTCCTATACTAATACATGTGGAATTGAATTTGGGGTCCCGAAATTAATTCAACAAAAGGCCATAACAGAAAAAGTAAGTATATTTAGGCCAAATCATTTGGAGGGTATGAGTATCTACCCAAAACAAACCCAATAAGCTATAAAAAAAAAAATCGAAAGTCGTGGGTGAGGGGTGCGCTTCATTTTTAATAGTATTGCGTTAAGCTACACACAACTTCTTTATACAAATGACCCAAGGGAGCAATGCATGCTGGGAATCACCTGATATCTTTGGCTATTATGTATACTCTATAAACCTTGAAGTGTGCAACAAGCAATCAGACTCTGTTACAAGATCCATAGCATATCCCTTGTATTCTACAACATTTTGAACTGGTGGTTTTGTATTGTGTAAGAGACTAGCAATGATTGATTAGGATTAAAGACCAAATCTTGCATATTAATACACTTGGTAATGAATCTTTCATGATTTGGTATTATTTTTGGTTAATTTTGCTGCTACTACATGAATAAATCTTGAATATAAGTTCATTTTAATATTCATCGTGATAGGGTACTTTGTTCTGATTTGAAAAGTACGAACTAATTTATTTCTGCGTATGGTCATTATGGTTTATGTGCGTTAATCGGCTGCTTGTTGCATACTTGTTTTTTTTAGTTTTGCTAATATTTCATCCAGGGCCTTCTAGAATAGCAGTGCTTTGTCACTGAAGGAGCTACCCTGAATAAAGAAAGCTTAAATAAAAAAATAAATACTTCAAGATCTACAGAGTATAGTTTTCAAGTTCTGCATACAATGTGATGTCATTTTTTTACTTCCTGCAGGTAAAAAGCAACCACCTAAACCAGATAAGAAAGATTCTAAAGTCAAGCGACCAGGCTCTGGGAAATCTCAGCATAGCGGTGATGAAGAAGAAGAAAAACAACCTCCACCACCTCTTACAGTTACTATGTTTGTAGAGCTGCATCATTGGAAGACTGCGCAAGATTCTATACCAAAGCAAACTGTAACTGAAAAAATGGCACTCATCGAAGAAACTATAGCTGAGTAGTGCAACATGTAGACTGTTGGATTCTGTCATTATTCATGTACTTTGATCAACATTTAATAGGCGGGAATTATGAGACTTTCATTCATCAGCGAGTAAACATAATCCCACTTACACGCCCGCTGTAGATACTGATGCGCAAGTCACACATACAACACGCGCTGTGTCTCCTGCAGTTGTGCTGTGTTCAGCTAGTCTGTATCAGTTCACAATGTGAAGAGGCCCGCCTATTTGGTGTTGATCAAAGTATAGATGAAAGAGTTAACCTCTCCAGAGGTATATATTTTAGTGCAAAATTGTAGCATAGGGGCTGCTTCAAAACTCAACTGGTGGTTGCGTACCGGTTCTAACAGAATATATTATAACCAACCGCCCTAAACTGACTACCGTCAGACAACTGCCAGTTTAGTTTTGAAGCTACATGCCCCTTAAAAAGTTTTTCATGACCTCTTTTGGTTAAACTAGTTACAACATGAAAATATTGGTGCCATGGAGCTTTGTACTGACATTACAGGGTTTTTTTGTAAATGGTTTCAATAATGCTCCATATTTGCACTTATAGAGGGTTTGCATGTGGCATCATATCGAACTCACAACACCATTTTCATGGGCTAGCAAACAAATAGTCCTGTCACATTACAATCTTTTCGCAGTATCACAATACCATATCATAACTAATGGTGACAAGAGTATACAGTACATTCATTAAAGGGCAAAGGAAATGAAATCTCAAGTTTACATTAAAATAAATGTGAGATCAAGTCTAGCTGGAGGGACTAAAACATGTTCAATATTTCACAAGCAATGACATCATTTGTGGCAAAGATTTAGTTGTGAAATACTGATGATTAGAATGATGAATTGAATATATAGAGCTCAATTCATTAATGTCTATTAAAATCAATATAACACAAATGACGTCTCAGATATTGTGTTTTTTATGGCCCTGTTTTGGGAAATGGAATGTTCTAAAAAGACTTGGGAAAAGGTCTATCACTTCATCTCCTTTGCCCTTTAAGAGTAATTTTCAAGTCATAATTGGAAGTCAATCACAAGTTACCGCTGATTTTGAGGTCTTAATTGTTTGCGTGTATGGTGGGTATCGCGTTGTGCTAACCCTCTATATTGTAGTTCTCGATCAGTTAAGTATAATACTTGGTTCTTCTTTAATATGTTATTAGCTGTTATATAGTAAAGTTTACTTTTGTTTCACTTAAAAATTTTACTAATGTTGTTTCAAATAAATTTCGGACATGAAAATTCAGAGCCTTGTGTAGCAGAATTGCATGTGCAATATACAAAAATGCACAATGCTACAAGCACACGCGATGTTGCAGTATTTCCTGATATCCCCTGCTTGTCACAACTTATGGGTATGCGAAAGCTGCATTTGAATTGTCATTTGGTGTCCAAAATTTATTTGAAACAATAATAGTGGTTAACAACTAAACTCAAACCTGGGGTGTATTTCACAAAGGTGATCGTAAGTACCTTCGCAAGTCTAAAAACGATCGTGGCTACGAATGATCGTAAGATCCATTTTACAAAAGGTTATGAAAGTATGAGAGCTGCAAACAAAGTTACTAATAATCGTAACATAATGAAATGTTACTAGGTATTTTTTACAAAGAGTTACAAACATTTGTAAGTTTCCGAACGTGCATTATTACTGAATTATATCGAACAGCAATTACACTCTTTCACGTTGTTCATGCCACGCATATGGGTAGCCACTTTCATCTACTGTACTAATTTATTTTGTCGCAAATAAACCATAATTATAATAAATTTCCAATTTACGATCATATTTACAAGGCTTACGATGACTATAAGTTGGTTGTAGACTTACGAAGATATTTGCAAATGCATCCAATCGTAAGTCTTTCGTGAACTAAAATTACGATTGTTTGTAACTTTACTACAGAATCTGGTACCAGTACTTACGAAAGGTTTGCGACACTTACAAACGTTACAATCTGTTTTTGAAATACACCCAGGTCAATTAATTTTAGTGATCCCAATGGGAATTCACCTTCCACCCATGTAAATGTGCTATTCTGCTGCTATATTTATTGAACAGCTTGTCACTAGAATGCACCCCCTCTAGAAATTTGTCTCGCATTTGTCAGTGGCTATTGAAATGATTCTTCAACTAACAGTGTCACCGAAGGAACCATTTAAGGGTCTTAGATTTATGTAAGATATTCATGAGCTAGACTGTTTAAAATTTAAAGCTAAATTATCTGTACATGTATTACCGATTTCATGTAAAACTAATTTCTTGATGTCCTAGCCACTTATCCATGACCAAACACAAAAGTCTGACGGCTCTTCAATCTATCAGTTTGCTAATCAGAATTGTAATTTAGGCTCGCAAGTTTAAGTTGAAAAAAGGCTCCTTGACTTGCCAGCCTTTGGACTATAGCGAGCTGCTTTTTTCGGACTAGCAAAACTTTAGTAGATAATATTTTTGCCTATTGAGTAACATGTTCGGACTAGCAAGCTTTTGGACTAACAAGCTGTCGGACAGGTGAGCTAGCGGACCCCATTTCTGTTCAAGTTGCCAAGTAAGCTAATTGATTTGGAAATAATTCTCTTGCCTGTATAATGCATACTGTAATTATTCAATTTTTTGGGAGGGTAAGATTTTGTTTTGTAAATTTCAAATGCCTGAAAATGCAATGGTAAAACAAATACCATGATCAAGGTCATATTTGGACTTTCCTTCTAAGCTAAAATGTTACAGGGATAGTATCTATATACTATTCCTCTTAGATGTTGAGCTTTAAAAGTAAATAATTATGTATTGCCTTATAAGAAAAAATATTTATTGTATATAGCAAATATGTGTAAATTTCGAAAAAATGTATTTATATTTACTGTGTAGCAGTATTATTGAAAATTTTAAAAATGCGTTGTCCGTCCAAACCTATATTGAAATATATATATGATCCGTCCAAACTGTATCTTACAAATGCTTGTACATTGGCAGCTCAAGTAATTTAACACAAATTTCACTCAATAGGATTGGTCCTTTCAGTTCTGTTCACAGTACGCCACTATTGCAGTGCAGTGCTTTGTTAAACAACTGCAGCCTTTGCTGCAAGAAATTGTGTTGTACTAGCATCAAAATAAACTTATATACTTTTTACTTATTTGGATTGTGCCAAAGTGCAATAAGGTAGTTTAGGTCTAAAAAAATGTTGTGTTGATCTTTTCCACCCGACCCTAAATCTGGCAAAAATGGAGTCGAGATTTTTTTTTTAACAATGTTTTTTCCATTAAACTTGCTGTTTCTAGCACAAAAAACTCACAATAAATGTGTTAAATTAACAAATCTTTGGTGTACTGTCAGAAATAACTAATGAATGATCTTGTTTTGTCATCATATAACTTAAACCTGTATTGTTCTAGAGATTTTTAAGGTCAAAATCTCCTGTAGGATTTTAGAATCCTGACCAAACAACCCGACTTTAAAATTTTTTCCCAAAAGGGCAACACAACAAAAAATTTTCTTGGCCTTATATTGGTGAATCTACTGTACTGTTGAACCCATTTTTGAACTAAAAAAAATACTTGTTAGGCCCAGTTTCCATTCATGGCCGAAGCTTTTCTGACATTCAGATGAGCTTGACAATTGTCTTTAATCTTGATGCATAAAATATTGAGGCATGATTTAAGGGCGAATGAAGTTTAAAAGATACAGCATTATGTAGAAAAATTGCATACGGGGAACTATTGTTATTAAACTTATACTTGCAATTAGCAAGTGATCCATTTCTACAAAATTGTGTGTCATGTCACAAAATACTTTTCGTCTTCATACTTGCACCTTCCGAATGTCAGAAGACTTTCCATCATGAATTTGAAACAAGGCCTTATTAAGGAAATCTGTGTTTTCAGACTGCTAAATAAAAGCTAATAAGTTGCCACTGCATTTTTCTACACTAAATGTTAGAAATGTTAAATTTGTCTAGACTTAATTGTACAGTGTGTGCCAATAAAAACGCAAGATTTTGTACGATTTTGTTTCTGAGAGAATTAGGCTACAGGTAATAATAAGAAATATTGAATTTTATTGTACATAATCTCATTTTCAAACAGCTTTTTATTCTGTGAAATTTGGGCCTCTGGTTATTAAGTTATGACAAATTCTGTGAAGCCCTTAATATTTGAAGTAGTCCGATTTCATGATTTCAATACCATAACCAATACCAAAAGGAGGATGCAATAAAGGCATTTAAAGTAAAGTAGTTCCATCTCCAGATGAAAAATATCACTTAGTTGAATTGGTGTTTAGTGAGTGCTGTACCAAAAGCCAATTGAAAGTATCTAATCATGCAAAAGTCAGAAAAACTTTTACAATCAATTGTAAGAAATAACAATTTTTGTTGTTATCTCTCCAAAAATGTCATGTTCAAAGTTTTGAAACCGGAATGTCAAATTCCGCTTCTGAATGTATGACATAATATGACCCAGTGTTTATAAGACCCTTAGATTTCAAGTTTATTTTAATACAAAGTGCTATTTTTGTCTCAAAGTTACAATTGCAACTCAGTACTGCCTCTGAGTCAAAACACTTTTAGAAATTCATTTGGTTTTACAATAAGGGGTCAAAATACGAAAGCCCTAGGCTTTTTTTGTTTGTTTTAGAATTGATGCTGACTGAAGTACCTGAACTAAAAGTATTTTATTATTGATAACAATTCTTTCTTCAAATTGATCACATCTTTGTTTTCAATGAAAGTAATTAATGAACAATCCTTTTTGAAGCTAAAATGAATTAAATCAGTTTGAAGGTGCTCATTTCTGGGACGCATATCACCCTATAGCTTGATACACAGACTTCATCTGATTTTCACAAATCGGACCAGATTGAAATTTGTGCTCCATATTCAATTCGCTGTATCTCCGGACATTATTATA
>JXSR01S015330.1:22980-43417 GCA_000969725.1 Ophiothrix spiculata | reverse complement strand
AAATTCCTTTCTGGAAATGTATACTTTTATTAACTTTAAGCACTTTGTTCAAAAGTTATGGTACAAAATAAATTTGCAAAAATGCAACAATAAGTGATGTGCTTTCCCCCCTTAAGTATTTTGTTTGGTATTTTGGTAAAAACGGCCTTCCATTTACATGTTCTGGTGCTTTAGGTCCTCTTTTGGTGGGTATTTAGGAAATTTTTGTGGACCTTTTTTGTACATTGTCAAATTTGGGGGGTGCGACGCCCCCACCGCACACCCCCTGGCTACGGGCTTGGGTAAATATATGTATATTCATTATCTCATCTCTGCAGGACCAATGGGAACTCGACCTACTTGTAGACGGTGTCTTACTAACAAGTTTGAATGGTATTCCAGAGCTGTCACCTAACACGCGTCTTGTTTTGCATTTGTGGAATGCGGACAACGACGTTCCAGATTTACCTAATCCACTTCAGCCACCTTCAACAGTGGCGTATTTTAAAAACCTCAGGTTTGTTTAATAATTTTTGGCATGAATCTTGTTTTAGGTAGTTTGCTAATTGTTAAAAGCTTTTAGTGGACTGTGTGTGCGTATTCAAAGTTTCGAACACTACAAACAGCATTCTGTGAACATATTGGTTATTAGAATCAAATTGAGCAAAATGCAGTTTAACATGAACAATATTTTTGGAAAAATAAAAAACAACTTGATAGTAAATGCGTCTACGATATTTTAGGTTTTTTTTTATAATAAGCAACAGCAGTAACACTATTATAAATATTTAGCTCTATATTTTTATCACAACAGAACTCCCCCATCTAGTGAAGAACCTTGCCGGCAGGGAGAACCATTTAGACCTGGTGGAAGTCCAATCGTTGCTTATGAAGCTGGGATAGGTACCGACATTGGAATGACGGATATCCTACCCTTTCATGAGGTAAACCTAGCTAAATGCAGATATGACTCATTAGAACCAAAGAGTAAAACATAAAATGTTCAAAACAGCAAATTTAAATCAATTCAAGCAAACAACACACTGTGGTAGTGGTGCAATATTTGCCAAATTGCATTCAGGAATTAGCTGATGGCGTGGTTTATTAAAAATATAAACTGTTTTTTTATTTTTGTTTTTAAATTAAACATATATTTATTGAGGGCAATTCTTGTGGGTTTTTGTCCTAGTGAAGTGACTGATTGACTTTCTATCTGGTCAAGTTATACATCACATGATCACATCTTTCCACTCTCATTTATGTTAATCCATTGGTCCCATGTATGAACATGTTGAACATGATGTAAGTATGATATAAGTACAATACATATATTCCTTTTAGTTATTGCATTTTAGAGACAACGATATTCTTTTTTCCTGTTCCTATCCAAACTTTGCATAACACCCAGATATAACTTAAATATACGTAACATGATTTCCGTTTTCCCTAATTTTCTCAACGAAAATCAACATCACTATAATACATACAACTATTTGGTGGCTATAACACTGAAACGATACCTCTTCTCTTTTTGTTTTCAAATTCCATTAACTTCTTTGATATGACCCATTACCAAACGTTTCAAAAACAAAAAACAAAGGGAAGCATGTAAATCTATGCCGAGAAACTATAAATAATCTTTGCCAAGCATGATCTTCCCATGCAGTGAGGTGATCTTTTTTCCGGTGCTGTTATGTGCTGTTATGGTTGCTTAGATTTCCCAAAGGATGCTTCTTTCCCTCCTTGAAACAGGCTTACTGCTTCAAAATAGGAGGCGAACTGCTGTCTTGGCGACAAGTTGTCAGCATTACACTGTTGTATTTTTGTTTTGCTGTTAAAGCCTTTGATATGTATTTGACGTTAAAAAAAATACAAAAATCACTCAATATGAGCTTCATTTATAACGTTTATTTTTCAGATCATCAGACCATGCATACCCTGTTTCGTTAACCAGTCTATTTGTCAGCGGTATGCTTGCTCCGATGACTGCAATGATACCGACGTTTCACCGCAATGGTTTAGATTCCGAGGATTAACATTACCTGGAGGCGTGGTCAATGAAACAACCGGAGAAGTTTCTTCACCCTTGTACTTTGTAACTGGTATGAACGTTTAGTATACAAGTATTATAGGCTACATTTCAGATCGATAGTAAAACCTTATGCCCCGAACCAAGTGATCTTGAGACTATATATCACTATTTCCTAGACCAAAGGTTGAGGGGAATAGAAGGTCTCAAGATCACTGAAGGGAAATAGTTTTTACTATATTTCTCAAATGCTCTTAATATGTCGAATTGCATACAGTATCAAGTTAACCTTAAGCTAAACACTTTTATATATCTTGATGGTTGGGTGCATAAAATCAATATCGATACAAAATCACCATAATTGATACACTCGGATATACAATAACATGTACCTATAAATATGTATTCAATACTCTATTGCATTTTAAAGTTATAGAAAAGTCGGAACTTTGAACGCTCATATCTGATATCTCAGAACTAGTTTTACGTGACTTAAGAACTTTTTATTCTACACGATTCAATTGTCCTAAATCTAATAATAAATCAAAAAGCACTGAGAGAAATCGTATTTTATACATTTAAGATAATAAATCGAAAGGTATCGAGACCACTCCTGACTTGTTCAACTACTCTATGTATTGCTTGCAGTCAAAGCAGTGGCAGGGAACGGTATGACAAGTACATCGTCATCAAATGGAGTAACCATGGATCTCACTCCCCCGAAGCTGGAATTTTATTTTTATCTGGATGCGGCTCAAACTGGACTGTCATCACAAGCACCAACTGCATTCCAAGGATCAAACTCAACCATTCAGACATATTGGCAAATAAATGATGAGGAGAGTGGAATTGAGGTAAATTATCTGTAGGTTAGGTCAAAATCTCTAGTATGGATTATAAAAACTAAATTTTTGATATTAATTTAATTTAAAGTCGAAAATACCGTTCTGCAAAATATTAGGTGTAAATTTTACTTGATGGTTTGAATGACGTATAAGAGTGTTTATTGCATATGCTATGGAAAATCGGAGAGTGTGAAGTCGCCCATAAGACCAAACTAATCATGTCATTTAATAATTATTAATTCCTAGAAACATTCATGTATTTTTCATGATTGCAGGAGTCTTATTGGGCCATTGGTACATCACGCGGCTCCACTGATATCCAATTCTTCGAGTCAGTTGGTAAAAACCAAACCGCAAGCAATAGCAGTCTAGAGGGTGTCCTACAGGATAACGAAACTTATTATGTCACCGTGAAAGCACTAAATGGAGCTGGTTTTGAATCGATTTCTGAATTTGAAGGTAGTGTTCGGGGTAGTGCTTCATAATATAATACATGTACTTTCATTTTCGTTATACAAGTAAAATACGTATTTCGAGTAAAACGGCTTTGAAAAAGTTTACAAAAAGATCATAAATAGCCCAATCAAATGTATTCTAGAATGTTGAAAAAGTATTCCGTAATTTAAGACAGCTATTTTGTCTAATATATTTACCCAAAGTATGTGAATTGTTAGCCAGTGGCATAGGACACGAATACGTCAGTATGTGAAAATGAGAAGATCTACATTCCACGGTAAAATTGAAAAATTCATTCACGAATACGTCAATATGAGAAACATTTGCGCTATATGTGAAACAGTCAAAATAGTACAAGAGCAGCTACGCCTTTTGACAAATGCATCTGTATGTGATATGCGTTAATTCACGAAGTTGACGCATACGCCAAATTTAGTTTGCATATAGACCGCAATTAAATATCCCACGTGGTCATATTTTGTTTTATCTTCACCAGGTGTAACAGTTCTTCTGTCCTCACCCACACCAGATGGTGTCGAACCAGCTGTTATGTTTGCTGAGACATTTGGAGAAGATATGTTCCCTCCAGATGCCAAAAAATCAACTAATCCACAAGCTACTGGAGCTTGTTGGACCCCAGCTACTGATAGTTCTGTTACAAGATATGGTAAATATTCCTTCTCTTCTTCAAGTTAATCGCTCCCTTCTCGTTCCTTTCCTCATCTCACTCCTCTTGTGTCTGCTCTCCTTATTCATCTTGACCCTTCCGCGCTTCTTGCTCTTCTCCCTTAAATCTCTCTTAACTCTCTCATGATCTTATCACTCATATATCTTGCCGTTCTCTGCTCATTCATTTCTCTCATCACGCTCATCTTACTCTTCTCGCTCTTTACGCTCATCTTACTTGTCTTGCGCATTTTGATTTTCTTGTTGATGTCTTGTTCATCTTTCTCCTCTTGCCCATCTCGCTCGTCTTGCTGCTCATATTGCGCGTTCATCTCTCATATTTCTCACTCATCTTGATTTATCACGCTTATCTTGCTCACTTTGTCCTCGCTCTTCCCCATCTTCTTGTTGTCGCTCATTTTGTCGTTCTTGTTCATTTCGGTAATCTGTTTTCTCGTTTATTTCACCCTCTTCTTGCTTATCTCGCCCATCTCACTCCCGTCGCTCACCGTGATCTACTTGCTCTTCTTATTATTTCTCTCTTTTAATCTGTTTACTCTTATTCTTATAATTATGATTTAGAATACTGCGTAGGTAGTGCTGAAGATATTGAAGACGATGTTGTTGGATGTATGACGGTCGGTAATTCAGGAGGATGTGTTACGATTGAGGATGGTAAAATAGTAGTGACGACTGATGACTCTAGAACAGAAACTTATAATATAGCTGATTTTGTCGAACCCGACAATGGGACCAGCCATACTGGAAGCAATTTCAACATGGAACCTGGAAAGTGAGTCCCATTTAAGTGGTTAGAACTCAGTTGATGCACTGTAGAACACGTTCAGAACACGTTCAGACATGCCAAAAACGCGTTCTAAATGTAACAGATATAGAACGCGTTTTTGACATGTTCAATGTGTTCTGGATGTGTTCAAGTGATGTTCTGGAACACTTCGAGAACACATTCTGAACACTTTCTGAATACTTTCGGACGCGTCATGTGTTCTACAGTTCTTCAGTTTTTGCAGTGTATGGCCAATGAGACAAACAAACAAACAAACAAAACTGCAACACTTTGGCAAGACAAGCGTTTAGAATTGAGATCATTTGTAATGATCAATGGTCGTCTCTAAAATCCACCTGCCGTAAAAGGCAAATGATTATTAAACTACAATAATACGGTACTTCTTTTCTATCACAGGTGTCTTTATACTACAATTAAAGTTTGCAACGACGCGTCTCTTTGTTCTGTGGTGTCTTCGGGAACTACTACTCTAATAGGTGATTACAGTTCTATGTTATATTTTGTTTGTATTCAAAGTCTAAAATATGACGTGTTCCCACGAAATGTCGCAATTTTCAAAATTGAGTCTGTTGTATTAAAATAAAAAAATTACTATTATAGTCGAAGTAGTATCAAGCTTTATTGTGCATAGTAACCACTACTTATCAGTCAACTCAGTCTAACGTCTGTGAGGTATACCAAGAAAATGCCATGATAATCATTTCTGTGGTTGCGTGATACAGAACTTTGATATTTGGCACACATAGTATCGAGACTACATAATCAGGATAATCTATTTTTCGTGTAATATTTATCATGTTGTTTAAGTCTGATGTAATCACAGCTAATTGTCATGAATAAATGTTTTAAATATTTTTACCAAGTATGATTGACAATTTTGTAAGTATATTATATTGTAAAATTACTATAGCTGACGAAGACGCAGTAGTGACATCTTCGGGAGGGAGTGATATTCAAATTGACACGTCAGCCACGAGGCGCCGCAAGAGACAAGTGGAGACCGACTTTGACGTAGAAATACAAACCAGTGGAGGTAGGTTACTCCTTATTCGTGTCGTAATGTGTTTTTTTTTCAGTGCGAAGTTATTGCCGTGTGTGCAAAAAGGCATGAAAAAGGGTCAAAATCAGGTTTGACCACGGACATGTTTATATGGATGCACATAATGAGCGTTGGTTATAACATCTGTCTTAATGGCTGATTGGTTTTACGTTACTGATTAGATTAAAAAATGTTGTTCTGCTTATGAGATGAAAAAAGGTGTGTTCAAGAACTCATCTAAGGCCCTGAGCTCTGAGTTTGCATTGATGGCAGCAATGTTTACTGCAGATCTTCCTGTTCTAGATTCCCCGCTATTTTCTTTATTCCTGTTCAAAACTGCTTCAAAGGGGTGAAACTCTGGATAGATGGTACACATGCATTAGGAAACTTATTCCTCCGTATCCACCAGTTCTATATAATATACCGTTCAGCAATAAACGTTCTCTGGCGACTTGTGAAGTACTTCACTATCCCACCTTACAAACCAATGTTAATTGATAATGACCAAATACATGTACTGTGGTTGCCTATTTGAAATTCGCTCCTTATAAATTCATTAGATTGTTATGCAAATACACCGGAGTTTTAATGTTATTGTGATGCATGCATACAAGTCAATAGTACTCTCAGTTAATGATGTGCACCGTATACAATGATGGTAAGCATCAACATCATACAATATTAAAAACCATGCTGATTGTAGACCTGATAATGATTTTAGTGAACATTAAATGTATCCTCGGCCGTGGACAAAGTGGAATTCGGGGTGGGTTTTTTTGCGCAAATGTCAACAACTTTGCAATGCAAGCTTTGTTTGACATGAAATTTTCATCATACACGGACAAGATGTCATAGTTTATGAATATTTGAAAATTATTTTCGAGCTATTTCTCAATTTTAAGTAACATGACCTTGAACCTCAATAACGCTTTCATGGATCCACCCTGTAGGTGACCTGCATGAACAAAATTAGCTGTAACTGATGATTAACTTATTTCATGATATGAAATTTAAACTGAATAGATGCACTGAGTATTAATGTAAATGTGACGAGACTTTTTATTTGCCGGCCAATCCGAATAATGGGTAAATGGTGTTGTGAGTACGATATGGCGTCACGTGCAAACTCTTTATTGTGCCACGTCTTCAATTGGGCTTTTTACCTTCAAATATGTTGTGCATGATAACATTATCTTTTGAACGACTTTGTTAATATAGGAGCAATAGTGCGGTAGAGTGTTATTTCGAGAAACTGTTTTGAACCGTTTTTATTTCCACTACTACCAAACCAAAGAAATGAATACATTAAATTCTCCTGTTCCTTTTTTTCTTAGGTTTAACTCCTGGTAGTTCATTACTGTATGGGATTGTCGATAGCGACAGAGCGACACAGGAATTCGCTTCAGATGCGTCAGCTAGCTTTTGCCCTTACATAACCAATCACCAAACAGATGATTTGGAAACAGAAAGATACTTGCGAGGAAGGTATGAACATTTTCTGAGTGTGGTTTATAATGAAATGAAACAATCTGACTGCCCATAATGTAAATTTGTCAATCAAGTATAAGAATAATACTGATATGACAGGTCGTCGTCAACTTTGAAAAGAAAAAGCCCGTAACTCTTTTTATTAGACTGTGCCTTAAACATGTTATTTAGTAATATTTACATTCTTCAACATGTTCAAAGGCGATGTATTTTATTTATGATATGAAATACGTCATCAGTGTGGCATGTTCATGTGGTTAATGTTCGAAGAAATACTTATAATGTCATAAAACAATGGGGATTGTTTGACGTAGAAAGAGCCAACCAAGCCTTTCCTAGCCTAGGTTTAGCCATGATTCATTCACAAGAATAGTTTATCATGCACAAAGTAAAAATCGAAAAAATGCCTTTAGTGTTGTTCAGTTATAGTCAACATCATTAAAATATATTTTTATGACAAAACATTCAAAAAAGTTGCTGCGACATGTTTTATTGTTGAGCTTAAGACTAAAATTAGAGTAATATAAAGACCGGCTCACAATATGATGATGACTAACGTAAGTTGACGAATGTAAATAAAATTGAAATCTAATGACTTCCAACATCCTCCGCCCTGCGTCACCCTCCATAAGCCAACAGCGTGGCGTATCAGTCGTTACAATTTCCTCCCTTATCTCTGTGAATTTGTCAGTGGTCGTTGACTTAAAACTGGACCATGACCATAAAGGAAAAGTATCACTCGCAGTTTCCGATGGCTTGACCTTTCCCCTATTCGTCAAATGGTGACTCTTTTTTGACAGCTTTTGAGCTAAATTTCTTCATGTCAATTAGTATGAGCTTCAATTAGCTACAAGAAATAGTAAAGGTTAGAAAGTTCAAAAAGGTAAAATTAAAGCTAAAAACAGTCATTTTTTATACATGTGCAGGGTACGAATTGTCGAAGAGAAGTCGTTTTTCATAAGTAGTGTTGGGCAAATAGAGCTGCAAGGACCAATGATACTTGACATCAGCATGCCAAGTTCTTGGAGCAGTAATGAGGAAGAACTACTTGCTCTTATATACTGGAATTGTGGCGGTGAGTTTAAGCGTTAATATAACGAAGACGTTTTTGCTTGAAATTCCACGCAACTTATTATTCCAAGTGTGGATTAAATGCGGAGCAAAAAGTATTTGTCAAATTTTTAAGTGATACGATACGCAGACATGATAGTGTATTTGACTTCAAAAACGGAATCGTTTGAATATTTCTCTGAAACTGTTTCATGTGTTAAATTATATTTAAGTTATACCACTTCTTATATACCTAATGGGGTTCATTGAACCGCATATCTTGGTATATCACAAAAAGCACAAAACATGGGATGCTACCTTATTCACCTGATGAAGAAAATCAAATCCGCATATCCGTCGACTCGTTTCGGGATAATAAATATAAATAGATATAGTGATTCAAATGTGGTTTTCCTAGCATTGAAGTTAACCTCTGGTGACCATTGTGAATTTTGACTGTATTGCAAACAGGGATCGGAAAAAAGAATGGTCAATCTACAGGAAATTGTGAGAAAAATTACCAGTTTATCTGAAATAAAAATAATCAGAAAGTATCATTAAAACAGAAAAATGAGATTTTAGACTGATTTTGTTTTATGTATAAGTCCCTTGGCAACCTCTTTAAGTAAAATACTTGTCTGAGAACCATAGTGGTCAAAATGGGTATTTCTTTTAATCTGATTAACATTATTAAAGCGAAAATTAAAAGTCCATCTAATTTTAAATCAACAAAAGACGCAGTAAAGAAATGACGAAGTTTCGGAATTCTAACCAAATATGTTATTCAATTTTACATTATAATACCTAACAATATTCAATTTAACCAAACAACTTAAGCCATGTTTCTTAAGCTGGATGTATGTCTCATCCCTCAAGAGATAAAAAATATTGGTTGAATTCAATTCATTTTTCTTAATGATGTCTCCTATAGAACTATCCTGTGCATTGAGAGAGTGCTTTTAAACTATGAAACTATGATTTCGATATATTTCAGTATTGTTCATTTGAGGTTTTTTTTTCAATATTTCGTACTTTGTAATCATTCTACATCTGTAATAATTTCAGATCAGTCTGAATGGCTAGATGCAAGTCGCACCTGCAATGACGATGAATTCCAATTTGATGAAACACAAGGAACATTATCTGTGGAAGTAAGACTTAAGCAAGATATTTTATAGACCTGGTGTAATGTAAAAGTCTTATTCCCTAGTCCGTAAAGGATCGGAATGCTGCGTGTAAAGATTATTGCATGTTTCAATTTCTCCACTCTGACAATTAACTTTCCTACACCAACTTCACTAGAGTTCAACTGCTACAAACTTTGTTTTGACCATCAGGCACTCGCTTTTGATCCATCTAAAGTTTCCCCTGCTAGTTAGATGGTGCTATTGTTTTATAACTATTAATCGTCAAGCTACCTTAAACATGTTGAAGGGGTGCTTGTGGATTTAATAGTGACTTTTTATGTCAAGACTCCTATTTTATTAGATTTAAAATGTTAACATCAACTTGTTTAATATAATTTACATTTCCACGAATAAAAAATAATTTTGAATTGTGTTTTAATCGGTTAGCTTTTGTGAAATTTAGATTCAACACATAGTGATAATACAAGCAACTGCCCTATATTATAATACATTTACAGGTGTGTGCTACCAGGGCAACACAACCGGAAACATCTTCTACTGGTAGCCGCCGACGGCGCCGGCGCCGCCAGACTACGGACCAAAACTTCTTTAGCCTGGAGACGCAATTTGCCGTTGCTAGTATTTCTAAGGCACTCGTTAACAATGAACCAATTTTTGTTGCTCCTGATACTGCTTTGACAATGGATGAAGATGCAGGTAATATTTTTTAGATCATTGCTATCCGGAAGAATTGGTGAAATTATGATTTATCTTTTGAAGAAAATTATCTAGTTCTATCTGCTGACATTAAATTTAAAAATTGGTAGCTAAAATAAAATGTAAGGTACATGTTTGACATGTGTCTAGGTAACAAGTGAACTATTCATTTAAATACATCCATTGAAATCTCTATGGGTAACTGAATAACTTATTCCAAGGAAACATTGGGATTTATCTTAGTATTTTTAAGTTAGTATTTAAAATAATGAAAATATTTTTTTTGTGTTCGGGTTGGAATCCTTGGTAAATTTTGGTGATTCAACGAGAGTAAGCATTCGCCTGTTCAGACATACATCTAACATGACCAATGATTGCGTAAAATTCTTTATAAGACTGTATTTTGCACAAACATTTTTGACAGAACCATTGGAATATATGTTGGAGGCTTTCGATATAGATCGAGACGAGTTTGAATTTGTTTTGGATACGCGCAGCGGCCCTCCTTCGCTCGGCACTGCTATAATTTCACCTGAAGGGCTTCTTACTTATATGCCATGTCAACATTGCTATGGTCAGGATGTAGTCAATATAGCAAGTAGGTACCGATCTTTTGTTGAATGTAATGCATGTATATGGACATGAAATTTCTTTTAAATTGCAAGGCGTATACAGTTTAAAATCATGCATCACTTTTCACTTTACTCAGTACTTTGTATACAAATCACTTTATTTAATTTTGAATATAATGAATTTGACTATTGAAAGCTACAATTCTGAACTTATTCATTTCATAATAAGATTAGCTCTTGATGTTTTTGTTTGATATTACATTTCCTTTATTGTATAGGCCTATAGCACATATGCTTTATAAGTATAGTTAAATTACATGTGGATGTATCAAGGTGTTAGCCGAACGACGACTAACTCATATTTTGTTTTCATTTTGGTAAGCATGCGTTATGTAAATATACGTCAAGTTGGTTATAATAAACATTAATACACGACTGAAATACTGAAATGCGTTAAAAATAAATGAGTGTCTTATTTTGTTAAAGTTTGCCTATTCATTTTTAGTTGAAGAGGTTAATATGATTCCGGAAATAAGGCCATTGACTACACGGACCAGCGTCAATGTCCATGTAACATCCGTCAACGACAACCCATTTGTATTTGCTTCTCATAATGCGATGATGAGCAGCTCTAATACTAGGCTTGAGACGGTAAGTGGATTTATGAAAATATGACTGGCATAAAATGAATAATAAATCTTTTTAGTTTTTCTAGCTTCATTATCACATCTAATTGTGCGACATTAACCAAAGAACGATAATAGGCTATGTTTAACGGGCTGTGTGCAGTCCCATTCTGGAGGCGACGCAAATGTAAGGGTCAAAAGACCCCCTTTTTCAGCATCGCTGTCACCCAAAGACCCCTCGATTTTATAACCTCATGTTCTCTCACCCAAAGACCCCATAAATTGTTATATTTTTCTCTCACCGAATGCCAATGGCCCCTCATTTAACCAATAAGACCTCATATTTTTGTATTTTCCTCTCACTGGATGCCAAAAAAATCATCTCAACCAGTGACCCCTCAGTTTTTGAGCCTGTGCTCTCACAGAATGCCTCAACCTGTCAGAGTGCGGGCCTTACATCCGTATTCATTTCAAATATGACTGCCCACCCCGGGCTGGGAAATGTCTGTGTTGTTGTTGTTGTTGTTGTTTTCCTGTACGTCAAAGTGTACTACAGTTGCAGTTCGAAAGGTGATCTGATTGTATAGCATTTTTATCACTCAATAAAGTCATCTCAAATGTATTGTTTAAGTATGTAGTAAGTAAAATGTTCTTTTAATGTTTGTATTATCATATATAGTATGGCGTTGAAGAGAACACAGGATTAAATGCTGCATATAGACCGCTTATTTTAACAATTGGAGTGTACGACGCCGACAAAGAAGATGATCTAAACATTGAACTCAGCGAACCTGAACATGGGACATTGACTGCTACCATTCAACACACAGAAGTCCCATCTCATGCAGAGAACTGTAATAGTAATGGCGATACGACTGTATCAAGAGAAGAACGTGTTATACCATGTGGGCTTGTTCTTCCCCGTGCTAAGGTATGCATTCTTTGCTGATGTATGAGTCGAATAGGCTTTACGTCCATAGATATTTGCTCATGATATTTGCTCTGACTCATTTGCTCAAATGGAGCGCTAATGATATTTACAATGCTTAAATATTGGTTGAATCGATCTAACAGCGATTTAACTAATGATGATGTCGATTTAACCAACATCAAGCATTGTAAGCAATATTTTCTCTACATTTGTCAGAAAACTTTATAGCAAACATCGCGATCGAATGTCTCTCAGGTGAGCGTATGTCTTTGGACGCCAAGCCTTAGAAAATTTATGACAGAGTGATAAATATTGGCTAGACGCTATTGTGTTTTTCCTTGCGTGTACATCTAACTCTATGCATTTGCCCAAATGTCCTTGCCTTTCATCAACGATTTAACTATCTATTGTTGGTACATCTATTCTGTAGCAAAAGATACCAAGATAGTTGAAGTGTGTGACCATTGTTTGATGTGAAGAACCTCTGGTTGTCCGAGTTCTTTTTATCATTATCCTGTACCTGGAACTGGTTAACACAACAAATTATATTTAACACTTTGATATCCTTTCATTTTTAGCAACGGTTTTGTATTATCACCAGTGTATTTGTTTTAAATCTATTAGCAGATGTTGGGATAAAACAGACTTACAATCTCCCAAAAGACACTGAAATAACAACCGTTACATGTTTAATAGTATCTTTTTGAGGGATGTAAAAAGAGGTACCACAGTTTTAGAAGGTTTCCAGCTATGATAATGACCAAACCTATGCTCTGGTTTCATCTTTTCCTTGTAGGATCTTTTAAGCTGGTCGATGACGAATGTTACTTACGTACCAGATACAAATTTTATTGGTGAAGATTCAGTCTATGTATTAGCTAGAGATCAAACCGGAGCAATATCCCAATTGTTAACAATAACTATCGATGTTTTTGAGGCTTGTGTAACGGATGCATGCCTCTGTAAGTATTTTTTTTTCTTGTATCTGGATCAGCATATGACATGTATTTTGAGAAATGTAATGTTCAGGCGATCAAATGGAAATATGCGGTATATTCGCATGTTTCGAAATAGTATTGATTAACTTGTTTCGTGAAATCTATTGGGAACAAAACAATAACGTTGACGAAGCCACGCCGTCGCCTACTAACCCTCGTCTAACCACGGGGGTTGCAACCCCCCCCCCCCAATTTTTTTCCCGCAGCAAAAAAACATAAACAATATATGCATGCAATGAGACTGAAACTTTCAGGGCATGTTAGAATTATAATTTCCCTTCTTTATTTGCAAAACACCCGATGAAATGCCGTTATTTAGAAAATTTGATTTTGGTTGCCATTTTTGTCAAAATTTCGATTTTTCGACCTGAACAACCTTTATAACGTCATAATTACGTAACACCTTGGCCGGTTTTTGTGATCTTGGTATCGTTGGATAGGGGAGGAACATACCTATCTATTAATAGCAAAACCAAGTTCATAGGGGGTTCCGTTCTAAAAAATTAGGGGGGAGGGATGCAACACTCCCATGGTTAGACGTGTTACAAAGAAGGCTTGTTTGGACTACGGTTAAACCGATTAACATACATTATACGTTTAAAACCAATTATACAATATTTTTACACAGCGACCTTTTCATTGGCACAAGCATCATATCAAGTATTAGAAGATCAAAGGACCATCGCTGTTGATGTTATAAGAAGCGGATATATTGGTCACGACACTTTCATTAGTAAGTCATTATTAAAATGCTACATTAAAAATAAAAACATACAATATGAATACTGCTTATCCTTCAAATGTCTGTTAAGGCGAAGCAAACGAGAATGTCTGTTTGTTTATCCAGTTTGGTCAGTAGGTAACACAAGGGTGTCCATGACAAAGTCATCGAATGCCAGACGCCTGAAAGCCAAAAGGGAGTCGAGGGATTTTTTAAATGATGTCCAGCATCCATGACTCTTATGAGGAGTCAGCTTGACTCTTATGAGGAGTCATGATGCTGGACTCTGAAAAAGAGTTGAGTAGACTCCATTTGGAGTCACCTCAACTCCTTCTTTTTTCGAGGTTACCTCAACTCTTTTTAAGAGTCTATGACTTCCATCGATTTTCTCTTGGTATTTTTTTTTGCATGTTTCAGCGTATATAGCATGCAAATATTTGTGCTGTTTATATTCCCATTATATTTCTTTTTTTCTTACAGACGTAGAATTCATCGGAAAAGATGCAAATATTGGCAGAGATTTCAGTGGAAGTGGTTTTCAACTTCACTTCCCTATTGGCCGCACTCGTAGCTTTTTCTTAGTGCGAATTATTGATGACCAAATCAAGGAACGAGACGAAGAATTCATTATCCGTTTGACCTCATCTGTTGGTGAGGCTATCACAGAACCAGGAGAAAGTACAGTGACTATTCGGGATGATGAATGTGAGTTAATTTCTTTAATTGTATAAATAGTTTGACTTGTTTAAGAGTTTCTAGGCTAAGAAACGTTAAGAAATCCTTTTCATTGTCGCTATCCTCATTTAGAGTGTCATTTCATGTACTATTTTAATTACAGCTACATTTGCCTTCAAGCACACTTCATTTGAAGCTTTTGAAAATGATGACTATGTGACTATTACTCTTGTGAGGGGAGGTTATATGATGCAGGATGCTTCGGTTCGTAAGTATCCATTTTTGAACATCTATCTTTATCACAATATTTTAGTTCATATCTATGCAAATCTTCACTCTTCATGTCTTAATAGTCGAAATGTTGTTAGCTATATATAATCTTGAAATTTGTTTGAATTTTCTGTTCTTGCTTCTAAAAGGCGTTGTATTATTTGGTAGTAATGCAACAGAAAATACAGACTTTTCTGCGGTAGATGTGAATTTCGATTTCCAAGCTAATCAAGAGGAACTCTCAAAAGTTATTGCGATTTTGGATGACGATGACTATGAAGGCAGGGAAATCTTTATCGCACGCTTGGATGGGCCAATCAATGGAGTTATAGAGGAACCAACAGATGCTGTTATCAGTATAATTGATGATGAAGGTATATTAATGTAATTTTCCCAATAAATCTTTTTAAAACACGACTTTCCGAGAATTCTCGAAGCCGATTTTACACTTTCCGGCAATTGTCGACAGAAAAAGTACCTCGCTACCACATTAACCCAGAATGTTCGCATTAACTGACTGCGTACGAATTCGTTGTAGTTAGGGTTAGCACTAATGAGGCGCTTTTAGTGTGATCGTCCTGATGTGACTAGAAATTCCGATTTCAAATGGAAATTCCACTCTTTGTGTCAATGAGCGTATAGTAACATCAGCCAAAAGCCATTCAGAATTAGTGTCTCTCGTAATGTATGGGTCTAGATATACCATTTTGCACTTTTATTGCACTGAAATGCGAGAGAATTTTCGGAAAATTTTGTTGTCAAAATCGTACATACTAATGAGCCTGTACGTGTTTGGTTGAAAAAAAATGGCCACGTTATCGATGTTCCGGAGATTTCCGAATGGATTTTGAAAAGGTCTGGATAACATTATAGTCTTAAAATGCAGTAACCAGTCGTATAAGCAATTGTTGCCTTTTTGTTGAGCTGGTAAGATGCCCCCGTATGTTTACGAAATTAAACAAATTATACCGGATAATATGTTTAGGTTAGGAAAAATCAAAAGATAATTTCGCTTTAAGTCTAAGTATTTCTTTACATTTTTTATAATGTCTCTAATAGAAATATTTGGCTTCATCGAATTTACGGATACAAGATTTACGGTTGCAGAAAACAGTGGTGTAGCTGAAATCCAGATTACCAGGAGAGTGTTGTCCCATAACTCACGTGTTAGAATAAGTAAGTTGTTTTTGCTTATTGTTTTGTTTTGTTATATAGATATTTTATTAAAACTGATGTCATCGGGTGGCCTTTGACATTGTTATTCTCATTACTTGATCGTAATTCTGCTTGTTATCATTGTTATCATTATTATTAATGTTGTTGTTGTTGTTGTTCATCTTATTGTGTATCAATGGAAAGAGGAGCCCCTATCCTATGCTATGGTATACAACAAACCAACTTGTCAATTAATTTTCACAGGGAGGGATGGGGTAATAACCACACCCTCCCCCGTTAGGTGATGACGTATGATAGCTTAGGTGGACGAGGATTAAAGTATCAACAATTGCGCATGTACATAAGCTGGTCAAAAAAGTATGTGATTACACTTAGGTGACGTTCTGCTTGAATAGCTTTTATTTTTTATTGAATACTCTTTATGTTTGTAACTCCTTTCTAGAATATTAAGACAACCCTTGCTATTTTCGGAATGCAGTTTTTAATGCAACAACCTGCCATTGTCAATACAAAAGTCAGTGTGAATTTTATCATAAAATATATAAAAAAAACTTTATTTTTTGTTTGGGGGGAGAGGTCAAAATGTTTACTCTGTTGAATATTATAAATGCGTATTTTGTAGAATTTAAACTATCTTTTTCATTACTGCATGATCACGATGATGAAGATGGGTGGTCACGGGTTATAGCTTATCTCTGTTTAGGTTTCAATCTTCATAATTTGGATTCAATAAATTTTGTTCAATTTGATGAGGTGTTTTTTTTACTGCACATGTATATGCATTAGCAACATATTAAGGCTTACTTAGATATTGTTTGCTTTTAGGTGTAAAAACATCAGATTTAACCGCACAGGCAGGATCCGATTATGAAGCGTCGGACTTTGTGGTGGAGTTCCCCTTGCAGGAAACAACAGTCTCTGCAACCATACCGATCATCGACGATTTCATAAAAGAACCAATAGAGACATTCCACGTGACCTTATCTAATCCTAGCCAAGGGTCTGTTGGATCAAAGTCACAGGCTGTAGTGGCTATCTTAGACAATGATAGTAAGTTAAACCTGTTAAGATTGATCAATACGTTGGGTAAAGCCTTTGTATGGTAGCACTATCTATTAAAGAAAAGTGTACAATCATCAGTGTCATCGACTTGTATTACCTGTTTGTCTCTCAAAAATATTTTAATACAAGTTTTTTAAACCCATGTGTTTAGTAGTAGTCTGTTTGTGGTCTAGCGAGTAAGTGCAGAATTCCGAATCATAAGGTTATGGGCAAAGTTATGTCCTTTAGCAAGATATTTAATCTCGGTTGCTTTGTTAACCCAGGTGTAATATTGTAAGATTACAATCTAGTTAAGGCAGAATGGTTAAGACTTCCTGATAATAAGCGCAATGATAATGTCAGCCGCTATGGAAAAAGCATGTTCTTATTATGTTATTTAAATGTCTTATGGGGGAAGCTCCTAATTATTTGTGTTCAAACTTTGTTTTCACTCATACTACCCATAGTTACAGTACAAGGGGAAATTCATCAAACATGCTCGTTGTTCCCCGATTTAAAACAAATTCTGGCTTCAGAACTTTTCATGTCAGAGCAGCAAACCTTTGGAACAACTTTGTTGATACTGAGACACGTTCAAAATTTAATTCTTTGTCCCTTGGACAGTTCAAACATGTTATTAATGATATTTAATTTTGTTTCCCATTTTGTTATCAATGACAATTTAGATGACAATTGTTTTATGTCTTGTATATGATTGTATAAACATTGTTTGTAAATCATTTCTTGTAAATATTTTGTAATTATATATTTTATTTGTATTTCAACTTAACAGGGCCTTCTAGAATAGCAGTGCTTTGCCACTGAAGAAGCTACCCTGTATAATGAAAGCTTTAATAATAATATGGTACTATGGTGAATAACACAATAAAGCCGGAAAAGTGTCATTTAGTCTTAAGTATTAAACCATTGGAAAGGTCGAAAAACACGTAACACATTTTAATTTTGTTAAACAATATTGCTTGTCAATTAAGCAAACTCGTAAAAGCATGTTATTACTCTTTGACTCATATTGCAGGTGATGTTGCTACATTCTCATTCGATTTGTATTATAACAATTTTGAGAATACCAAGAATGTGATTATAAGAGTTCTCAGGAATGGGGACCTCACTGGCATTGGAAGAGTCAGTAAGTAAACAGGAGAGATGAGAGAATGATGCTGTCATAATAATGAAAAATTAGTTTAATGCTTTTTCTTTAAGCTTCCTTCTAATTACTCTGAGTATTAATAATATTTGGTTTATAAACAAAGTCACCATCTGTTCTTCAAAAAAAACCATGCGATTTCTGAATGAAATATGCTACACTTGACGTGAACTAAATATTTCTATAAGATGAACTACGCAAAAGTTGAATATGTAAACATGATTATTATCTATTTCTGTTTGAATTTACATCTTGTCATTTTGCATCAAGTTAGGATCAGTTTCCAACATCTCGCCACAATCATCGGATTCGATTTAAATAATGTAATCTTTTTAATATAAAATAAATTCACGAATATAATAGCAGATATGATAAATATACGTAGTTCGGAATGCGCAACATTACTTTATTTTGCATATTCTTAAAATTAAAATTAAATTTAAAAAGAAAACAGAAAGGGGAAAAAACACATCTAAGATTCTTAAAGAAGAAAATGGGGGAAAGAAAGAAAAGAAGTATAAAAGAAAAGAAAACCCATACAAATTATAAATCATGTGATTCTCCCCATGACATGTATCGCCTATCGTATCGTCCCTTTTGTCTATGCTGTTGTATCGCCTTCATAACTAATTTCTTAATCTACAACCCCTGTCGCGAAGTATTCGTTTACTGTTGTTGTAATTATTGTTCGTGGTGGTTTTACTGTTCCTACTAATCAACTCCACATTCACTTGAAATTCACAGGAATCGAAGCTGACGAAAGTAGCACTGCAACCCTTGGTTCAGACTTCGAGGCATTTAATCAGGTCGTAACATTCGGAGATAAGCAAACAGAAAGCTTCGTCCATTTAATCATAATCGATGATGATGTTATAGAAGAGGATGAATTTATTCTCCTCAAGCTCAAGGATCCTGAGAATGGTGTACTGGGTATCTCTGCAGAAACACAGGTCTTTATTAGAAATGATGATGGTAAGTGATATTTCGTCATGTGAGTGCAAGAAAGTCGTATCTGCAATGGCTGCCCCAAGTTATTTTTATTTTATACTTTGTCACAAGAATGTGAAAAATCCCTCAAAATTCCCTGTCTTATGTCAGTGGTTCTTGAAATGGTTCTTCAGGTGACGGTGTCACCTGAAGAACCATTTTAAGAACTACTGACCAATGATCGGAGATTAGACAGTGTGCAATCCAAATTTATGACAAATGGCAGCTATTGCAGATACGACCTTCTTGCACTCACATGACGATCTATTCTCTGAATTGCTCGCCTTTGATGGAAGGGAAGACAGATGCAGAGACAAAGTGGATGAGATGACGGGTTTTGTAATCACGTCTTCTGTATAGATTCCATATCAATATTCTGTAGTTCATTGTGAACATTATGATTAAAAAGGAGAAGTCTAGTGAGGCTGGCAAATGATCCATCATAAGAATACTAAAATACAGGCAATGGGGAAAATGCTTTACAACACTTGTAATTGTACTCAAGCAATACAGGAAAATAGAAAAGGCTGAAAACTCAAAGGTTATAATAGCATTGCAAGTTGCTTACCAGATTGATTCGCATTTATGTCTATCTTATCTAACATGACAATTAATTTAAAACTCACAGCTAGTTTTTGTTATTGAGGTGTTTTATTCAATATTCAAAGATTGTAGGTATACAACAGATATAGAATACAGTCGTTTCATAAGTTAATATTTTAACGTGCATTATGTACATCAAACGCCAAAGCAACATTAATTTTGCTCAATGAAAGAAATATCGCTTCATCGTGTAAAAATATTATATCTACCAATTACTAAGGAGTTTTAATATCATTTAGTCGATACTGAGAAATATTCGCTCCTATTCTTATTGAGTGCGGATCGGTATCTCTATCAAAGGCCGAATATGCTTAGACGTACAGACTAAGTTAATATTAAGGAAGTTATGGAAAGCAGTAAAATAGTCTCATAAGTCGTTTGTAATATTTTTGGTGGATATTTTTATCTTCAAGTGATAATTTGTTTTGTTTCAGCGTTGTTTAATCTTGCTGCAACATCCAATCAAAA
>JXSR01S015328.1:10783-27717 GCA_000969725.1 Ophiothrix spiculata | reverse complement strand
TATTGTTGGGGACAACTGCCTTCCAGTGGAAAAAACTTTGCTTTATCAGAAGATCCATTGCAAAATCCAAATTTCTGTCAATTCATCTCGAGCAAATTTATGATGTAAAAGGAATGTTTTACAAACAAAACACTCTCTCTTTCCCTATGCCTTTTTTTTGGCATATCGATCACTACACACATTAAGTGAATAGCCCCATACCCTAGCTAATCATGCAAATAAAACTTTTAGTTTTTGTCTTTTCTGTGGCTCTCAAACAAAATTTTCCTAATATTTGGTAGCTCACTGTTATTATCAAACATACCAAGTGAAACCGTGTGCAGATATAGTTATAAAATTTTGAAAAATTTATCATTTATCATCTGTACAGATGGTATATTTCAGTGGAAACTCAGTAACACGAAACCACAAAAAAACATGTAAACTCGAAAGGAACTTAAAACCCTTACTTTTCCCTATTGTTTTATCATGTATTGTTCATGTTTAAAACAAAACAAATAGTATGAAATCTGCTTAAGTCGAAAGCAAGTGATCATCCCTGTACAATTTACATTGCGTTCTCTAAGAATAACACAAAAAAGTATAATCGCCGCTTTCTTACACATTCAGGTTTAAAAAACATTGCAAAACACCCTTATACTTGAAAATCAGTGAGTCAGGTGGCTAGACCAACATAGCCGATTTTGATGTTTCCTTGTATTGCATGGCTTTATTTAAGTTGGTAACTTTGAAGTAAATGCAGGGAATTTTGATGTTCTAAGCTTAGTAGTGATTAGTCTTTTAATTATGGTACAGTATTTCATTAATTAATGTCTACATGTGAGACTTCTCTAATGTTTTTATACTTTTAAGTAGGCTTACAAATGCCACATGCAATACTGGCCAATGCAGTATCAGTACCAGTATATACAATGCTTTTGATTTTTATTGGCAGCGATCTATTATGGTTTACTCCAAATTTGCTTAACACGAAAGCACACTCTAGGCCCCGATAATTTCGTGTTAACGAGTTTCTACATTCAAAACACCTACATTTATACTGATACCATTTCCATTGGAACCAATTACTGAGGAGATGCATAATTACAACAATGGTGACTACTATACTATCTAACCCAACAGCCTAATTAAAATCATGACAGAGAGTTGATTAAAATTATGACAGACTTTGCAGCAGTCAAAACAATCTAGTAACACATGAACTCTAGTTATTACGTAACACTGCCATTACACACAGACTAAATCAGTCCTAATTATATTCCGTACATTGATTGTTGTTTAACCACGCCAGATGTATGTGTTTTAATCATTTTTGAAATAATTTATTTACCAATAAAGTTCATTGATCCATCATTCTTTGCATAAACTTACACACTATTCTGTTAAAAATGCATAACTAAAATGCATTAAAGAAATTGCATATTTATGATGGGCAGAGCTGGCTACAATGAAAAGGATTTTTAAATTTTTAAAAAGAAATGTGTTTCAGGATCAAGTTAGCTTGCAGGCCTTGAAATTGACAATTAGCACAATGGCGTCACCCACCACACTTCAGTAATCTATATATTTTGTGCATTTATTTCATTTAATGCCACTGAGAAAATACCCAATCTTCCACATGTGCAAATGCATTTACAATATTAAGATCAGCTCATAAATATTTAAACTTACCTATTTCTCATAAATATTCATGGCCTTGATTATTCATGCACTATAATAATATAATAAACCACGCAGCTTCAAGAGAGAAAGACTAAGTTCATCGGCCAGCGTGTTAAGATTGCGGAATTAATCCCAATTATTTCTGCTCAGATACACAGCATCCAGACAGACAACTTAACTTTAACCATTTATGTGATGCATAGAATGAACAAAAACGACGATTCTATTTGACGTACGTATTACCCTGGGCATACGCATCACATGCTTGCAATATGCCGGGACAACATGTATATTTGCAAGAAAATCAAAAACTGTGTTAACTGTGCATAGGGATGCAGTTTTTGTGATTTTTTACAGATTAATGTTTCAAATATCAGCCTGTAGTTTTTCATATTAATAATATTTATGGTTAATGTGAGAAAACTCATTGTAAATGTTTTCAAATTAATTTTGTTTAGTTTTCGTTTTCAAAATACAATCAACGAATACTCGTAGATATACCAAAAATGTGTGATTTAGTAAAAAATGTTACCTTTGGTAAATCACACAATAATTTTACTTTATAGTACTTCAGCATCCAAAATATACTTACAAAGTATACAGAATATGAAATCATTTCATTTCATTTTCATTTTGGTTTCGTACTTCCCTTGTATGGTCTTAAATGAAAACAAAATAACAACCTTTAAATAAATCAATCAATTGCATCTTTTACTTTTTCAGTGAGGGAGGGGATTAGAATTTTGAAAGTTCAAGATCCATTGCAAATTTGTTGTTTTGTCATTACATCCTAATTTCTATGCAATTTCAAAATGAGTTTTCTACCATTTTAAAGGGCTCGGTCACACATCAAGGTATAGAGCAATATATTCTCATAACGTACAAATGTTTCAAATACTGATTGTGTACCACCGTATGGATAACAAATTGGGTGTATACATAATGGACACAACTGTATAACAAATTGAACTTCTAAGGCTGTGATCACATAGACGTATACGGTATATCGTATTTGCTATACGCTATTCAATGGCTATATATGTTATACAGGTACGGCAAGCTATTCAGGTTTTTTCAATAGTGCCCTCTTATGTGACCCGGTAGCATCAAATTCACGTGTTCGATTGAATCTATGCGTGTGCCTAAGTAAAATTGTGCACCGAATAGTATAGTTCTATGTGATCGTAGCCTAACAAACACATGCTGAACAACAATGTATAAAACAAAACAATAGTGGAATCATGTACGTTTTGCCTACTATATACGATGATGTGTGGCTTGTTTTGGACTCATTAGCACAGTTAGGAGCATGCAATGGGGTTAGTACGGGTCAGTAATGCTTACGTCCCATATTCAAAATAGATAGTGCATATGAATATTAACTGTGAAGCATTAAATGCCAATGTCTAGTAAGGTTTCTGACATCCCCATCTTTTGAGGGCCATGCATGCCATCTTTATTGTTCATGGTTTGCATCTATTATAAAATCTCATTAATGAGACATTCTACACTCTCCATTACACAATACCAATTTAGAATATCTTCATTAATATCGCTATCATGATAACAACATTTACATCTTCACCAACAAAATATTACATAATTCATTAGTGATAAAAGCAAACAAATTAAATGAAATCAGGTTATTAATTAGGTTGGTGTCAAATATTTTGTTGCTGTTTTTCCTTTTTTCCCCTCAGTTAAAGATTTTTTAATAGTGAGAGATAAAGTTTTCTTACCATTTATCGAAATCTTGGAATGTTATCAACATACCTTGAATATGAAAAAATGATCAATTCCACCTGATTTTTGAATTACAGAAGGAAAAAAAATTACTTGCATTTATTTGCTTGTACATTTGAATTTTCAATTTAATTTTGACCAGGTAAATGTTACTGAATGGAGAAAATAACACACCTATTTCTAAAGGTTTTCTTTAAAATCACTTTCATCAGTGGACATGAGAGGCATTTTCTATTCATATATTCAATTGGCAACATTGATAACATCCAGCCTTGGTACATTCATTCACTTCATTTGCAAGTTGTCTCATTAGAGCTGGGCTGGGCTAGCTGGTTTCCTTGCATCATTCCGGGGACATCATTTTGGATACAAGCCAAATAACATACGCACAAGAAATATGCTCTTAAATCTGATTGTATAGGAAGTGCTGTAGCCAGGTAGCTGGATTGTCTGTCTCTTGTCTGCTTCACTATCACGTTCCTCCCTGTTTTGCAACATTTTTATCTGCCCTTGGTATAGGCTTATGTATTTTACTTGTTATATACAAAATTCTTGGTTTATCTACCATCAGTCAAATTGTACTAGCGCAATTTCCACCCTTATCCAAAATGACTTGAATGGGATACTGTACAAACCATTATGCAACAGCAAACCATTATGTAACATTGGGAATCTTCCTTACGAAGGGTCAATTTATACTCAGATTCCAAACAAAATTTTCGCTACCAAACATTTTGTTGTGATGTCAAACTATGATGCAAACTAAGAGTATTGCTTGTTCATTATTGGCATTAATATAAAAGAATTCTTGTGAAAATATATTGTTTACTTAAATGAAACAACTGAGATGAAGGGAAAAAGTTCCAAAAGATTGATAATTAAATCTTGTAGATTGAATTTTCACAAAAGCTTTCAATTGAATTTTGGATTTTTCCAACAGCTTAATCGTAGCTGACTTTTCAAATGTTTGATTTGAGAGAATGGCTATAATTAGCTATGATTCAGGCTGACAAACAAAACACCTGAAAAAGATTTTTTTTAAATCTAAAAATATTCAAAATTTTCTTTTTCCATGCACACCAAAATCTGACTTTGCAGACAATAGTAGAATAGCAATAATGCAAAAATCTGAAACCTTAAGATCAAAAAATGTATACCATGCAAGTGCAAGTTACATGTGCAATAAATTATAAATTATTTTTCAGTTAATAGTTATAATATATTTAAAGGGTGTTTCAAACACTTTATCAAGCATATGTAACTTGACTGTTATATACGAGCACCCCTGCCCTGGGGCTTGTATCCACCTTGGTTTGTTGAATCTTTGATCAGGTGACAGCATCCATGCCGATGCCAAGATTGAAGACATCCGATTACTTAGTCATCACAAGTTGAACAATTCTGTGACAGCGTATCTTTGGTAGACAAGATATACCAAGCTGATTGAGCTATATGATCTGGATCCCAGCTGGATGCTACCACCCCATCATAGGTCAATGTGCAGCACGATAAAACACTAACTTGGGTCACCTAAATACATTTTGCCCTGTATTGTGTATTATCCTGTATGGATATTACTCGAAATATCTTGATCAAAAAAGATCTCCTGCCAAATATGACTAAGCATATAGGAAGATAACTTGTATAAGTATAAATTTCAGTTGTTGTTTTGTCAATCAGAATTCTATTATGGTTTTAATGGTCAATTTTGTAGAAAAATTATGAATTCATGACGTAACATCCTGGCTTTATTGACTCGTCCCATGTTGCAATACCATAAAGTTAACGCTACATACAATTCTATAGATCCGAGGCTATAGATAAAGATCCACCACAGTGCAAAATATGGGGATTTATGGGATATGTGTCACTGCTGGCTTTATTATTATTCCGAGCCATCCCATGTTGCAATTCTATAAAGTCACACTATAATATAGCATTCCGTTGACCGTACTTAGATATAGGATAGGCCACATATTAACACACAGCACAAATGGTGCATTATGGGATGTAGCATAGTCTGAATTCACCAACGTATGAATTCAGCTTTTGGCAACCTTGAGGTCAGTCAGTCAGTCCACTGGTCACTAAGCAATTTTCTTTAAAGCGCAATGCACAGGGATTTTGGACAATTGCGAGTGAAGCATAACCATGATAACAACAAATGATTCCCGGGCTGTTCGATCTCTTATTAATATAGCGAGTAGGGCCCTGCTTTTTTAAATAATTTTTGGAAAAATGATCCTTTGCTTTATATGCGTGATCTGAGCTATGCGCTATGTAGCCAGGTGCACCTATGATATGTGTACACCCTATCCACCATATCCAACCATCACACCCCTAAGACCATTACATATCTGGGTTGCCAATCAGAAGTCAAAATGTACTCAGATTTGACCATGACAATAGTACATTGACAAAGCAGGCTAATTGGAATAAATTATATCAGAATGAAGAATAACAGGCATCATATAGTTTCATTTGCCAGAAAAAAGAATAGAATTGTCATCTGATAATAACAAATAAAAGCATTGAGTATTTGATGGCCATATAAGTGTACTGAAAATAATCTAATGTCTTTCATGATGTTTTCCGTATTAAAAATGTGCCCTTAAAACATGATATTGGTCATGCATATATATTGCTCAAAATTACATCCCAGTAGTGCCCTAGTGAATTCATGGAATATACAAAGAATAATGAAAAATGATCGTATTTAATGAGAGATGAGTACAAGACTAATATTCCACAAGGGAGATGGGATACAATTGGGCAAGAAATAGAGCAAGACCTGTTTAGTAGAATGCTATCATCACCATTTGCTCGTCAAGTCCTTTGGAATGTCAACTAATGGCTACAATTCAAAATCCTTGATGGACCGATGTGAAAACGACATTTTCTGATACCAGTGATATACATTTCTGACCTATGTGTTTAACAAAATATGCAATGCCATGTTTGAGTATCTCTGGGTACCTGTTTGACTGTGGCATATTTTGCTTAAAGCAATACTACAAAATGTTAAAATGAAGCGCCATCTGTGACCTGTGACTTAAATTTATTTAGCTTATTGGGTTTGTTTTTGATAGATATAAGTACTCCTAACAGTTTGGCTTAAATATGCTATACTTTTTCTGTTATGACCATTTGTTGAATTATATTTGGGATCCTGAATTTAATTCCACATGTATTAGTATAGGAAAGCAAGCATGTGCTTTTATCCATATTTCTGTGGCAAAACAAGATTTTTACAAAATACACTTGAAAACGCTGTTAGATAGTCACATTCTTTTTTACTCAAAACCATTTCTGATTAAAATCTTATAGTATTTCTTTAAGCGTATGCTGCAGTGGTATTTTAGGAAACAGAATTGGAGGTTTAAAACAAACAAACAAACAAACAAACAAAAAAGAAGAAGAAACCAACCACTTTATGGCAACACAATAATTTATTTTTTTTTGGCCCAGGATACAATTCACTCTTGATACTCTTGGTATTTAGATTTCAATTTCAAAAGAGATTTCAATCAACAGACATGAAGACAAATTGTGCCGTCAGAAATGAAATTGAATCAAAATAATACAAGCGACAATTGAGTCAAGTTACGCAAACACGGAGAGAATAATTCTGTTGAGTAATTTGTCTGAATATGGGCCAGGAGGGTTCAGAAGGTGAAACGCTGACCTGCATCGCTGTAAACGAAAACAAAACTCACTTCAAGGCACGAAAACTTGTCAATAATTCATCTCTATGCAAATGAGATCTTTTACCTCAGTCTCAATCACCCAAATTATGGAGTGTTTTAAAGGAGAGCACGACTAAGGGATGCGCTATTTAATTATCAAGAGGGAGGGAGGGTGTGTGTGAAAAAAGTTTGAATGAAAATAATCCAGAAAATGATGTCAGTAAAATACACTTTGCAATTTAAAAAAACAAAGCCTGCTCCTAAATACAAAGTGAAAACAAGGGAAGAAAACAAAAAGGAAAACAAGTGATAGGGATGAGAGTAGGACTAAGGGATGTGCTTTAATTATCATCGGGGTTTTAGGGAAAATTTGCACGCACATAATTCTGAAAAACAGTGGTAAAATACACCTTAGGTATTTATGAAAACTGCTTCTACATCAAAACAAGAAAATAAAAAAATAGGCAATAGGAAAAATGACTCCAACCTCCCCTACTCTGTGGTCGGACAGTCACGTAAAGCCGTGGGTCCCCTGTGCGAATGCTCCTTCATGGGGCGCTGCATACAGTGTATACCTGGTGAGTCTATATTTGGATATTCAACTGGCGCATCCCTAAATGACAGCACTGATAGAGAACACATGCATATTGCTATAGACTCTTACAGTGAATATGTTGTGTAAAACAGACAGGTACATTAGGCAAGAAAGCAGATTCCCCAGTGGGTACAAATGGACTTGTACCAAGTCTTGCCGGAATGAAGAGCTGATTGAGACATAGGGTGGGGTGTAATTACTGACAGCATGATATGAAGATGAACGGGTGTGCCTGACTTCGGTATTCATGCAGCTCACTGCATTTATCGGACATTGGTCTGTTCAACAAGGGTCCTGGGGAAAGAGGCATTTGGTAAAAAGGGACCTACAGAGATGTGCTGCTAACATAGCATAAGCTTAATCCATTTGGTGCATCACTGGATCCTCAGGGTTTTTTTGAACTCTTAGAGTGTCAAGAGCAGCCATTTTGAAAAATGTGTTGTTTTTTTGGTGTATTCATAATAGCTGCATTTTGTTGAAATTAACCTATGGTTTCCCTAATGAGCATGAATTTTGAACCAGGCATATACCATTTGAAGTGACACTTAGATACTGAGGTGCTTCTAAATTTCAAAAGAAATATATAACAGTCTTATCAGTTTCCATAAATAAAATTGCGTATTCTTGTAAATTTACTACAAGGCATCAATTAATTTTTCATGAATAATTAATGTGGTGCAAATTGCACCACATGGCGCTCAAATAATGTGGTACATGGATGTCAGTATAGCTCTATAAATTTTTCTAATTTCATCACAGGGCCCTTAATAGCAAATGGTACATCAACAGATTTCGCCTTTTGGTACAAATTTTTGACATCTTCACTAAGAAATCATTGTGGTACCTTTTACACTGCAGAATCATGCCAATTTTTGTAAAATCGTAACTCGCATATGGGTCCCTTTTTCAGTGCAATTTGAATTTACTTTTATAGCTGCCACTTCAAAATTCCCAGCAGCATCCCTATCCAGATTGCACATCATCCTGATTCTGAAATTTCAATTTTCCGCACACATGACAATTTTTAGTGTTACAGGAACAGCATGGCCATAAAAACTAACCACTGTGATTGTTTTCTCAAACACCTGTAACAAAGAAATGTTGAAATTAGAGATAAATTGTCCATCTTTGATTTTATGGTTACCAGTCACCCAGTAACCATAAATTCTAGTTGACAGCTGAATGTTGCTTGGATTCAGCTTTTTACCGGGTCAAATTCAATCCAATATATTGAATATAAGCACTCTCTGAGGTGAAAAACTCAGAACAAAAGAAAAATATGTCTTACAATCATCTAAGAATGATACTTTAAAGAAACTATAACCAAGGAGTATGAAGTTTAAGGAAGGGACACAAATGCAATCCTGTAAATTATTTTTTTTTTCAAATAATTATGTTGATTTTTGACTTTCAAATGTCTTTGCACTATTCAGCAGATACAAATTAATGAATCTGTACACTTTTTAAATTTTAGAAAATCATGGGCAACCCGTTTAATTTGAATATCAAACTCACAAATACTTCCAGTGTGAATATTAGTTAAAGAGTTAATTTCTGATTCAATTATCAGTAATGTTTCTATTAAAAGTATATACATTGATTTCTTTCTTTAACACAGTCTTTAAAAGTATATACATTGATTTCTTTCTTTAACACAGTCTGTTAATATAAAGCTTAACATGCACAATAAAAGGTGCGTCAAGATCACAACGTGCAGGCTTTGGATTAAGTCTATCAGTATTTTTGAGTCGAGCTAGGCTCGTCTGTTCTTACGCACATTCAAGAAATTGCCAATCAGGTTATCTTTTCCCTCGGGTAACTAAGCACACAACACCAAGCAGAGCGCACACAAAATTAAATTTACACCCAAAATTGTTGGATTTGGGTTGCAATCCCGATTGCCTCGTTGTTAATTAGTTTCTCCCTAAATAACAAGTATTCTTGTCATCAGATTCAAATCATCCTATTAAAATATTGTTACTCATAAGTTGTTATTTAATTCAACCGGGGTGAGAAATAAAATGAAAAAACGTTGCCTCTGGCTTGCGCTCTGAATGTACAGGTGCATGCATGATTTCTTAACATTTTAAAATGGATCAATAGGGCCCTGATGAAAAAAATATGGTACGTTTCTTGTAAAATGTGGTTAACAGAGTGATAGACACTCCAACAGATTTGAATTTAATTTCTTGGGCAGTATGATGCCAAAATAAGGCAAGGTGTTGGCCCAATAGATTTGTTGTTCATATTAAATCAATTTTTTTTAAATCTTGACCATCTTCAAGGAAAACCAAAAATGTCTTCAAATAACTAGCAAACAGAATTTAATGCTGTTGATATTTGATTCTCTGCTGTCTACTGAAGATAGCATTTATACTTGTCTTGTCTTGCTATCTATAGAAGATGGCAATATATTTATGCTGTTATTCCTTGTCCTCTTGTGTAAAATGAGAGTATTTATATCCCATGACTTCTTGCTATCTACACAAGATAGCAAGCCATTTTGTTTGACAAATCGAAGCAAATTTCACTCACATTCTTTAGCTGTATCTGTGATATAATAACGGCAATGGTGTAGCTTGGGACCCTGTTCATAATAAGGAACAAAACAGCTGTTATTGTTTCAAAATCAAAAATGAAGTTTTTCTAAATCATCAAGGTTTCAAGTAAATCCAATATCAAGTTTATCCATCAAGCTAAACTTACCATAAAAGCGATTTTACCATCATTTTTTGGTCCAAAAGTCTGACTTCCGGGATTGTCTCCATTTGTCATGTTCCGTGTATTTGGCCACCGCGTAAATCACCGCGTAATCTAACGCAACATTAAACCAACCGGAGATCACGTTTTACAAAAAATGTTTAGATACCGACGCAATGAATAACCAACCATCGAGCGTTTCATTGAAATGTTTGGCAGTGTGCAATCATTAAAAATGGCCGATCATGGCTTTATTTTTGCTTCAAAATGACACTCTTTAATGAAAACTCGGCTACCTTTCAGACATTTAAACATCATTTTGAATCAACGGAAACAAAGCTTCATCGATACAGGTGAGTTTTCTGCGATTTGCAAGCATTTTCAGCGGCAATTTTAGTACTTTTTACAATTTGTTTTAACCTTGTTGTTTTACCCCTTAATTTCCCCCTTTATTCGAAGCCCTGCCTTCCTTCCTAAATATTAACCTTGTTGTCAAGATAACATTTTAACTATTTTAGCTTCTTTGGTTCATTTAGCTTGATGACTTTTGTTCCTTATTATGAACAGGGTCCTAAACTACACCATTACCATAATAACAAACAAACGGGAGTATCTTTGATGGCCCTATCTAAACTGATCGGGTTTGGTTAAAATACCAACTCTATTAACCCATCATCTGGCCTTGATCCTCCCCTCTAGACATAAAACTCTATCGTTTTACAAATCGAAAGATAAACATAAACTTTTATTAAATTCTACTTTATCTTTCATTACAAAATATTTGACTCGCATTGACAAATATCTTTATTCCTAATCTGGCCTTAATGCTACCGTTGGCTTATAAATGATGACATTTGTTTCCTCGGGATATTTTTAATCTGTCTGAAAGATATTAAAATGACTTATGATAAACTTTACATGCCCTTATTTGAAACTAAAAATTTTCTTTGAAAATTTAAGTCTTGACTCGATTATATTAGATGAGGAATAATTAATACACACATGGTTAATTTGTGCACAAGGCAATAGCTTATGCATACTACGTAATCTATGTACGTCATCAACTTGCGTTCAAATTTTCCCTACTTAAGGGCCAAAAATAACTCGGTATGCATACTAAATGGTCCCAAGACATGCTACACTATCGGTTTCTTTGATCAAGTGGGTTATTGGGAGCAAATTCGACCTCTGAAAGGTTAAAATTAGCTATATATGGAATCAAATTCACCCAAAACAAGACTAAATTTAGCTAAATATCCTGCTAAATATCAGCAAGTACAGATCATGGGTGTGTGGGTGTATATGTCACAGGGGACTTATAGGATAATTTCTTTAATATTTTTCTATTGTTTTTTCATTGATTATTCTCAATAAAAATAGGATTTTAAGTCGCCGGAGGATTCAAGATTAATTGCCTTTTCAGTGTAGGTGGTAAAAATAATAAAGATGGTTCAATTTACTTATATAATACAATTATGGAATTCAATATTTATAAATCTTTAATACTGGCGAATTGTTGAGTTATATAATTCCAGTTTGAAAGAAAAAATCAGATATCTAAAATATGGCGATTAATACTCAAAGGAAAGAAAACTCCTATTTATATTGGTCATTCAAAACCTTGTTTTGTTTCTAAATTACCATATAATATATAATAAAGTGACATATTTTTACAAAATACATTTGATTCATTCAAAGTGATTTTTTTACACTAAATGTACACAATTTTCCATATTAAATCAGTTCGGCTGAGTTACATATATTATATCTATTATTCAACTTATTTCATTTTTGAAATAGCTATAATTGCATAATTCACTCTTCAGTAACTTTTAAAATAGGAGCCTTTAAAATATTGCTAGGGCACCTTTATCTGCATATTTTTAGTTTTTATAGCATTCAATTAAGTCATATTTTGACAAAATTTAGATTTTTGAATAAAACAGCTCTGAGGGGCATATTATATGAGACAAAAAATATACATAACCTGCAACATGTCCTAACTTAATATAACAATAACTTGGCATATCACATAAATGCATCTCAAAGGAGTATAGTCCGACTGGTTCAACTTTTTTTTCATACTTTTTAAGATTTTGGAACCAAAATGCTACTCATATTTTTCTCATAACCCCTGTGAATATTTTCAGCTTAGTTATGTTCCGTTTTGGAGATATATGTCAAAATGTGTCTAATTACGGAATCCATAATTAATTCTACACAGTAGCGAATAGGCAGCTCCAAACACAAAATTGGCCATAAAATGAAAATGGTTTGACCAATTCAACTGAAATTTTGAACCTCTACCTCTTTAGTGGTCATGACACTGAAAACAAAATTGTGAAAAATCAGACCACGCTCCTTTGAGGGCTAGACACACTTTTTCATTTTTGTAGTCATTTTCATTCAGAATTTTTCTCATGTTAATAAATTTTTACCACTAATATTATAGGTTAAATTTTCATTTAGAATGAACATTTTTATTTTAGTTTTTCTCTCATGGTGTAAAAAATTTGCCATGTTGTAAAATGTGTTATCATTAAAACCAAAATGTTCATAATGGTGAAATGTTTTTCACATCACGACACATTTTGCAATGATATCTCCTTGACAGGTACTATGGATTTTATTTTAAAGAAAAGGTTTGCTCACTACTTCACATTTCTCCAATAATGAAAATTTACAATTGGAATGTTTGTCACTGTATAATTTTTTTATTAATCTAATTGGAGTTTTAGCGGACTATTACAATCGATAATATTGTCTAGAAACACGAGGTCAATATAAAATCAGTTGTCTGGATTTTACAAATGGTAAAAATGAAGACCTTTATCTAGCCCTTTAGTATGCTTGACTACCAGTTTCCATTTCATCATGACACCCCTGTTATTACTTACTCTGCTCTTCTTTGCAGGTTTTCTCTGGTCAGGTTTGATTTCTTCTTGCATCTAAAATAAAGAAGTAAAAAAATAGATAAATAATAGTTACAATAAAATGACTTGAAAAAGGGCAATTTTTGTGCAGTTTGCATGCATAGCTATAATGTTAGGGTATAAGGCTAAAAAATGTTTGGTTGTTCTCCACAACTTTTCTTGAGCAGGTGCGGATGCATGGGCGGATTTTTTTCAAATGTAAGTCATAGCTAAACCAAATTATGGCCTCTATAAAGACGCACATAAGTCTACTGTACCGAAAAATCTCTTTATACAAGTTAAAAAACAGTAATAAAATGTGACCACAACTTACAAAATATTTTCAAAAGATCAAAATTCTCAAAGAAGAAAAGACTTTGATGGAAATCTGAAAATTAGGCACAGTATACTTTTGTACAGTAAAAACCTTTTTCCCATTTCGAAAAATGTAGGCCGGCCGCCGGCGGTGAAGGACAACCAAACAACTTTTTTTGAATGGGGGGTGGGGTAGTTAGGGGGCGTGCTAATGTAGTAGTTGTCTATCCAAGCATATTCTGAAACTCAAGAGATAACAACTTGAGATAAACTACAAAACTACAAATTGGAAAATAAATGAATGAATAAATGTGACGAGTTACAACATTAATTACAGATTATCGGTCATGCAAATTTGGAGAGACAGGCAAATTATAAAGAAAATAATACATATGCGTAGCCAGGATTGCGTACCCCGAGGTGCGCAAAAAAACCTAGTCCAAAACGTTGACGGATCAAGGTTCACTAGGGGTACCTGCCTGTATTGGACGGGTCGCCAAATGTATTATTAGCAATAATTAGGACTACTGCATCCTTTTTTCATAGTTTTCCTATTGTTTTACGTTTATTTTTTTCAATTTTTTGTGTAGACCCCGGGGTGCGCGCCCCTTCTGCACCCCCCTGGCTACGCTAATGTAATAAGACCATTATTGTCACTTTTCATCGTAACTTCAAAACCAAAACTTCAACTTTCACAAGCAAGTATCATTTAAAGCTTGTATAAGGTTTATGTTGACTGCAGTTGCTGTCTTTTAACTTGATTTGATATAGATAGATGATGGTTTGACAATTGTTCTGACGTTAAAAACATCAAATATCAAAAGGATCCTTTAAATGGAAAGCGGGGTCTTGATATATGAACGATTTAGCTCATTTTTTAACCCCTTTTTAGCATTAAAAAAAAGGTAGTGCAGCACCAAAAAGTGAGGAGGGCAGGGACAAGAAACAGTTTTGTTTTTTTATCAGGCCTAATTCCCTTTCAAATGACATAAAAATCTGATCAATGATAGACAACTTGCACCTTTTAAACATGTCACAAATATTATTAATCAATTTTCTCAATCTGGTGGGGCTGAGTCAGTACACTTGATTAATTCGTTTTATCTTATCATCATGTTGACTGTAAGTTAGATATTTAATTAATATAGATTAATGGGTGTTTTAATGATGCACAATCCTTATCATGAATTATGTAACACCCTCAGTCATGGTCAATCTTGGTCATGATTTATCCCCCAGGCAAACACAAACACATCACAAAATCCATGAATAAAATATGACGCGGATATGACTTCATAGTTGACGCTAATCAATAAAGTAAAACAAAGAAATCAATTGAGTCAATACTCATCCTAGCATCTAATGAGATTTTTAAATATGCAAAATTTCATCATAACATATCGTTACGCTAATAAAATTATTGCCTATCTAATATTTTGATAAAATTGAGAAAATTAAGAAAAACAGTCTATGTTTGGTAGTTCATTACTACATTGAACATGTCTTGTATAAGTTGGTGATTTAAAACAAAAAAAATGGCTATGTTCACATTTCTGTACACCTTTTTTGGTTTATTGCCCTAAAAAGCACCTCTTTATTAAATATTATTACCAAAAATCACTTCGGCAAGGGGGTGAATAAAGTGAGATCAGCAAAAATATTTAGAGTTAGGCAGACATATACAGTGATATTAAAGCATGTTGTAAAATAGGCAGGAATATAAAGTGAATTGGTCAATTTTGTTCTCAATAAGTCGCAGACTTGAGTTAGGCATTTTCACTTTGTAGAACATGTTCAAGTTCATATATTTTCATTTACTGTCACAGCAGATGTCCCTTAACCCAAAGAGCTGATTTATTGTAATTAAAGCGTAAAAGTTTAGTAGAATCCGAAAAAGTACAAAATTTACACAGAAATGGCTTAAATTGAAAGATAATTAATTTGCAATATATCATTCTGTGATTGTGGTGTGACTATCCTGTGTTTTCTAAATCCTAAATTTGTACCTCAGATGGATTTATCTGATAAAAGATCAAACAAATTAGCACCTGGAGATAATTTAATACATATTAAAAGAGAAACAAATTCATCACAAAAAAATTGTTTACCAATCAAAGGTCTAGGAACAAGATCTTTTGAAGATTTGACACTATAGAAACACTGTTTTCACACCCTTTTTTGCTATCAGAGGCAAACATTAAATTTGATAAAGAATTGCAATTTTCTCCAATATTCTTTAATACCATGGAAAACTACTTGTAGATTCGCGAATGAAATGTTTTAAATTATATTTTCATACTTGTAGATTATATTTATATAAACATGTTCTATTGATTCATGTAAAATTAGTGGGCAGAATCTCGGCCAGTCATTTTAATTTGCGCTTTTCTAAAACTCACATTGGCACTTGCATTGGTTCATTAACATCTTTAAATGTTATTTTTTCTTTTATTTTTTCATTGAGGTTAAGTAAAAATAATATTGTTCCCAGTCATCATTAATTTGTGATGCGCCCCTATTAAATTGTTGTTATTTTTTATTTCTTATAAATTCTGTACAAAAGTATGAATAATTTTCAAAACCATATCTGAATTACACCGCAATCACTTTTGATTAAACTCTAATTAAAACTTGTAAGAAATGCCCAGTTGTTTTTAAACATAGTAGCCATCTTGAAAAAATCACAGAAATTTGAGGACCGAATATATCAAATTAATCATGTTTAATGATAAAATGATTCGAGAACAATAAGTTGAACAAAAGAATATTAATCGTGATTGCAATACAGAGGGATATTTTGTATCTTGTCTCTGTGTATACAATGGATACCCTGGCTACGTAACCTTACGGCGAGGTTACGATGTGTTTATGGTGTCATACCGGGTAGAATTCAGCGGACACCGATCGGACGCCGGCCGGTGATCTACCGGTGTCCTGACGGAGACCGAGCGGTGTCTCTGAGCTGTAGAGACGCCAGAAGCATGCCGTATAAAAATTTAATTTCATTTAAAACCTTGCGGCTTGTATATGATTCAGTAATGGTCCCATAACCACTAGCTTCCGGCCGGTGACCGACCGGGCATCACAAGCATTCACCGGTGTCATACCTATGTCATACCGGCGTTACGGCTTCCTTTGGCTTATGTGAAATAAACATTACTAAGACATCTGTCTTTGTTAAATGTATTACAACAAAACAAACAATTCTAATATTTGGGAGCATAGCATCAATCAATCAAATCACTTTATTCACAATATCATACATACAAGTTTCATAAAAAACAATAAGATAACTTAGAACATGACAATGATATTGTGGGA
>JXSR01S015326.1:27288-37300 GCA_000969725.1 Ophiothrix spiculata | reverse complement strand
TTGGTTGCCCTTGGTATCTACCATGAAAAACATTTTAAAAATAAAGCTTCATAATGCCGCCATTTTGTATCTCGTTTTATTCAGGTCAATTTCTTCGTAAACTGTGTCTTTGGTGATTTTAATATTATTGCTGGAGGGGCTATTTGTTCCTATTATTGTTATCCTTGTGAATTACCATTATTTGCAGTTTGGGTAAGGTTTTTTAATCATCCCGCATAATTGTATGTTCATTCTTATGTTTTATCATATTTTTACTGTATAGTAATACTACATGGCTATATTATGGCCTTTTTAATTTACTGCATTTGAGCCACTTTTAAAAATGTTGCACATATTTTGACCGTTTCCGGTGTAACCAACCCCTCTGTGGTATTATGACACTTACAGAAATCTAGATAAGATATTAATATGATTGTTGCACAATATGTCGGGCATATTCTTATCTATATTTTTGCCAATTTTCAAGTATCTACCGTTATTAGAACAAAAGTTATGATACAACAGGTAGAACTATTTGAATGACCCTCGTAATAACAAAAAATAAACCTAACTTCAAAATAAGCGCACCGTACGCAAAAACGAACAAAAATATAAGAAAACTAAGTACATACTTTTTTCGTTTTTCCATTTCTCTTTTATTTAAAAAAAAGAATGCAGTCTCTAGCATCTACGTTGTATACATTTGTTCTTTTGAAATCCGACACCACAAAACCAAGATGGCCGCCAATTAAATATGCAAATTAGGCAATATTTTGCTTTTTTTTTTGATAATGGTTGTAATGATATACCCCAAAGTTGAAGTCCCTAGCATTTAACAAAATATTTTTTGGTGCACATATCCCCTTAATACTTTATGTTTAGAATTTGTTTTACTCATGTCTCGTATCACAAGAAAATGCTAAATGCAAAACGGACAAATATATACTGGACATATTTTAAGAGTGCATGTATGTACAAGTTTTATACTTTCATGCCATTTGCTTAAATGTATAATAATTATTGATAAGAGATGTCTTAAGATACCATATACCATTGTCTCGTTTCATCACTGTTTTGTAAAATTGTTTCTGTGGTATGGTAATTGTGACACAAGATATTTAAAGAAGATAATCTTGGTATACTTTATAACATTCTCAGACAAGAAGACCTATGTGCACAATAAGCAATGGTTATTAACCATCAATTCTTGATAGAAACCAACATCATGCTTTCCCGACAAAATCCTCTCAGAGAGGTCTCTTTTTCCAGAACAGCTTTTGCTTTCTTTTATTTAGGAATTCAGCTGACAGTGACGAGTATAAACGTTGACACGTTTATAATGAGATCCTCTTATGGTCGCCTCTATACATTCATCACGTCTCTATATAAACGTCAAGTATTGAGGGTACTCTCTATTATGTTCTGATTGCAATACTAATTTATTATATTCTCTCGTAAGCCGTTCATTCATTCATTCTTTCGTTCGTTCATTCATTCATTCATTCATTCATTCGTTCATTCATTCATTCATTCATTCATTCATTCATTCATTCATTCGTTCGTTTATCCATCTAAATCCAGTCATTCATTCATTTATTCTTTCAATTCATTCATTCGTTCAGTCATTCATTAATTCTAGAGTCCATCCATCCTTTCATATTTTTAATTAATCCATCGATTCTTTGTACATTCTATTATTCATAATTTACTCATTATTTTGTGTATTTAGTATCTCAATGCATCGATTCACACAGTCTTTCATTTTTTAGCCATTCGTTCATTCATTCATTCATTCATTCATTTATTCATTCATTCATTCATTTAATTATTTCATTTTAATTCTAACAACAATATCAATAACAATACCGATTAAAATATGGAGAATCGACAAACTGATATTAATATATAAGTAACAATTTTTTCGAAAATTATATTCAAATTTCCAAGGAAAATTTAAATGTTTTCGAATCGAAAATTAGATATGAAGAAAACGGTTCTTGGTTCGTGTTAACATTACCCACACGTTTCAAAAAATATATAAATCTTCATAAAGGCAAGTCTGGACAGCATGTATTTAAAATGACATCGTTGACAACGTCTGAAAAACATGAATGAATACGCTGTGTGCATTATTATCAGATGACCAATGATATTTCAGACTTCGTGCTTAAATCAAACGTTGCATTACTGTTCAGCTCTTTGACAATATTTACTTAGTATTTTATTGCATACACTGTAGATGACACAGTAAAATAATATCAACTCCTATTTCGTATGGTCTTGTATAGCCAGATACATTTTTGCTATTATACATGTAGTATAGGGTTAAAAGTGATTTCGAGATGAAAATGTTTAGATGTTTTGCTTGCAAGCATTCCATTATGACTGTTTTTTAAGTATTCATGTTATATCTTTCCGTTGAAATATTTTACTCTCACATTTTCGATTCAAAAGATATGACACTTGCGTTTAGTTGCGATCGCGGATGCGTTGGTTTGTTGCTACCGTTTCTACACATTGCAGGAACAAACACATATCTAAAGGCTTCTCTGTATCTTACACTTAGGGCAGTAAAAATGAATGGGTTAATCGCACTATTAAGATATGACATAGTACGGGAAATGTACAACATTACTATTATCAAATTGGACGAGGCTATTAGTTTTCCGCATATTTCAGCGATCATGTAAAAGAGTGACATTAACTCAAATGGAGCTAGACAAACAAAAAATACCACTCCATTAATGACGAGCATTTTAGCCACCTGGTTCCTTGTCCTAGCATCACGTTCTTTCCTCGCTGACATTTTATGTTGCGTGTTTTTCATTGATTTATGAAGTCCTTTGATGATTCTGATGTAGAGAATTACATTAACGACGAGTGAAATAAAGAACGGAATAGTTTGTGACCCATTTGTGTACAAATCGTGCCACTTTTTAATCGGTTTACATAATATTCTCACAGTTGGCCATGTGTTATACGGTTTCTCCTGGGGCCATTCAAAACATTCAACAGATACAGCCGCAAAGCTGGGCATAAATGTGGCAGAAAGTAAGGCGGAAAATACAGTTGAAATGCTAATGATTAAAGATACTTTTCGATTTGAGTCGTGTTTCCTGTGAGGTCTACAAACTCCCCAGAAACGTTCGAGTGAGACAAGAGTTATAAAGATAAGTGACACAATATATGTAGTACTTGATACAAAATTGACCAATATACATCCAAGGGCACCAAGAGGTCCGTCATCAGGATTTAAGGGCGATTTAATGTACACCCATAATTTGCTTCCAATTGCACTTACTAAGAATAAAGAATCCGCAAACGATAAACACACTAGGTAGCAATTAGTAATGGTTCTCATCCTTGGAGCTTTGAAAACAACATAAACAAATGCAGCATTACCGATTACACCAATAATAAGAAGCACCGGCAAACAAACGGTAGTGAATACAGCTTCTCCGGAATTATATGCAAACATATTAGCTTGGGATATATTTTGAATGACGGTAAGCTTTCCACCTTGACAGTTATCATCCTCAAATCCGTAGTATGCATTTGCAACTGTAACGGTCGCCGGTTGTGTCAAACTCATACTTGTATTTTCCATTTTTAGTCTGCTATATATTACTAGCGATGATAGAATATATTGTAATCCAGGTAAAAACACACAAAAAAGGCAAACAACTAAGAGCACACTTTTAAATGGATAAACGGCGATACCATAAAACGTTTCTGGTATTTCTTGATAGACTTGATTCAAAATTGAAGTTCGCATTCCACCGAGAGTTACTAAGTATGTTGAAATGCCAGTACGTTTGGTTGTTAAGTTGGTTAAAATGTAAATGAAGAGGTTCGGAATTCCGTTCAATAGCATGGATGCCTCGCAGGAAGCAATATTGAAGTATTACGGCGCACTTCAGGTTTTTATGTCGTTAACCGATCATGTCAGTTTTCTATGGTCATGAGCCTCCGCTGATTGGTTGTCATTACTTTACGTTAACAAGGCATGCAGTGATTTTTGATGAAGGTTATCTGTCATATGATAAGAGCAGAATTGGTAAATTGTGTATTTTTGTCTGCTCTAATGTAGTCAATTTGTTTAAGCGTAAAACTTCTAATTGCTCGGAATAATTCCTTTATTTTAAACTATTAAATAAAGTAAAATTGAACAAATTGGTCATAGATACATTATACATGAACACATTTTGAGTTGATTAGAGTAAAGTAGTTCGGATAATGAAATAATAGTGCGGATATGATGAATAATAACAATTATAAATGTGTATATTTGTCTCATACAACATACAGCTATTACATGATCACTTGTAAACAAGTTTCCAAACTCGGTATGTCCAGCAGCTTAGATAAAATCTATACAAGAATAAAACCGAAATAATTTCCACAGCACCTGTTGCTACCTGGACTATGGCTTTTGACTCTGATCCACTCGGTCACTTGTCCTTGCTTGAAATCTTCATGGATCTAGATTATACGACAGATGAGAATGAATGTAGGTGTTAAAAGCAACTTTTGAACCAAAAATGGAGATTTTTTCCCTGTTTTGCTACGTATTGAAATAATTACAAGAAGCACGACCTGTTTAATTGTACGGAAAGCTCGGAAAATGTATTGTTTATTTTTCCGATTTTCTGTTAGATGTAATGTGCAAGTAGACATAATCTCTCAGACATTAACATAAGATTAATTAACTAAATTTTTAATCATTTTAATTGTCATTACCATAAATTACTACTCAAAAAGTATATGCTTTAAAATGTCATTCTGTAAAAGTTTCAATGATTTCATATAGCCAAGTCATTAATAGTGCTACTAATATTATTCTTGGAATTTAATTGTCCCAAACAAAAACAAAAATAAGTTTTATATTCGATTTCCTTGAAGGTTTTTTTTAATTCAGTGTTATTAACAAAATTATTCGGGCTTCTAAATGTAATGATGTTGCCGAAATCGAAATAATGATGCCGAGTTTCTGAACGCTTTTGTAATCTTCTGGAATTTCTTACATTCTGATAAGGAAGGAATGGTAAGAGGCTATTGTGATTATGCTTTTTCATCATCTGAAGTTTATAGAATAATAATCATGTAAGCCACAACAAAAGACGTTTACTCAAGTCCTGGGGGGGGGGGATTCTTACTGACAAATGGTATACGGGGATGCTCAAAGATTTGGGGTGCATTTTCGTAATTTTTGGTATATTGATTGTTGGGCTTTCGGCACAGACCCAATGCGCACAATTTACAAAATTGGGTGTATTTTGGAAAATTTTGCAAAGAAAGCACCCAATTTGCCCTAAATTAGGTGCTTTTTCTAGAAAAATGGTATAGAGATTGGTCTCAAAATCACGCTTTTTGAGGTATAGAGATGGTCAAAATTCTGAAGTCTACTTTGAGCATCCCCGTACAATATTTTTTTAAGAACCCCCAACCCCGGGATTCAAGTTCTAACTCTACAACACAGTACTTGAGATGAATACACACTGACCATTGAACAGTGATAATCCATGCTGACATGCCGTGGAATAAATGCGTTAAAACTCAGTTTCCGTGACTTTGTGAACATACAAACCCCTGAGTAGATATCGTAAGTCATGTACAAAACTCAACTTACCATCGATAATCGTTAACCTTAATTCTGAAGGCGTTCAGTGAATACACTGTTGTGTTAGAAGTCATATCCTAGGATATGTGTTTTCAAAATTTTGCTAACTAGACGAATAACCTTAATCTTTCATCGATTGTTGTTACAGAGTGTTGCACATGTTTTGTATAGGTGGCATGTGTATCATATATTAATAATCCATGTGTTTTTTGTTTTGTTTTTTGATATTCGATCTTCCATAACTATAAAAATGGTCGATTTCCTTGACCATACACCACACGCACGTTTTGATATGTACCTATGTAGTTTATTATTCAATGTTCGTTATCACTGTGTAACAGTAAATAACATTTTTAGGTTATAAGTTTTCCAACAAATGTGCAGTTATGTATTTTTTAATGTGCAGAAGAAAGTAAACAGTATGTTTAGCACACCATATTTTAAAATGTAGTGAATGCAATTATGTCGAGTTCTTTAGATCTATACATGCAAACTTGTAAGGTATGAAATCCGAAAACAAATAACAAAAACAACCGATGAACGGTTCTCGAGATATTATTGGTTAAAGGTTTTATGCGCAAACACTTTTGACCGCCAGTGTAGATTCTATCTACCAACTACTATGGTTACATGGCATTAAAAAAATTACAAGTCAGTGTTTTTACCATTCTAAAAAGATTTCAAGAAGACACTATTTTTAAGTCAAAACGCAAAATATAAAATTTTTATATAATACAACCATTGGGAGTGTTTTAAAGCCCGTTTGCTCAGCAACAGTTCTAGAGTATTATAGGCATTCCGAATTTGAAAAAAAAAATGATCCTAGTGGCTTAAACGCTTTAAGTTTGTAAAACTGTTTAAAGCTTCTCTTAACAAATTATGTAACGATCCAATGTATTCTTGCAATGGACACCAAACTTTTGTTTTGGTAGGGGTGTGCGGCCCCGATATCTTAAACCCTAGTCTAGGGAACGGAAGATTGACTCTGAAAAGGGGGTCTAGAGAACTGAAGGGTCCAAAAAATGACCCTTCAAAACTAGTTTTTTGAGCAAAATTTGGGCTCTGGAAGCAAATTTTTTCAAAATTTTGCTTGAAATGGGGGTCTAGGGAACTAAATTTCAAAAAATGAGGCTAGGGAACTGAAAATTATTGAAAATAAGGCTTGCAAACTAAAGGTTGTGCTTGAAATGGGGGTCTAGGGAGCAGCAGACAATAAGTGAAAAGGGGGTCTTGAGGGCCGCAAATACCAGTATCTCCTTTGTAGGTCAGTGCCCCCCCTCCCCCCCCCGGGGAATGTGTATATACATTTGTATGACCGAATAAAACACTAGATACTTGGTGCTTATTCTACCGTAGTTAATTCAATTGTTCATCTACTAATGCATTGTAAGTTTTCTGTAAATAATAACCATGAAAGCCACGATAGAAGTCGTTCACCCAACTTGTAGCTGCGCATCATACAACTTTTGATGAATACTAATGGAATACTAATTTCATTAGAGAGAGCGTTTCTTTATTGTGTGAGTTACTCTAGGTATCGTAACAGGAATACTAAATTGTTTATCTTAGGAAAGGGTACAAAATCATCATTATGAAATTCACTTTAATATCGCATAATGGCCATCCGAACTATGTTTAAATAAACTCGCTTAAACTCAGTGCGGTTGCTTACTAGAAATCTAAAAGCATGTGCAATACTAAGGATACAATGAATAATCGTTAAACTTAATCATTCTGAAAGGAATTCAAAAAATATGTTTTCATTGGTAACTAACATTTTGGTAACAGACGTTTGATGATATAAGAGAACTAGAACTAAATACGATATCTGGAAAAATATATTTAGAAAGAATTACTTTCAAATTACACTTTGCGTCTTTATAACAGCCAGTCATTTTACATTATTTTTTCGTAAACGTTGGCATAACACGTCATGTGACCTTTTTGAACCAATCATAGGCGATACATCATGTTAATGATTATTACAAATTGAAATTCTAAATTTTGGTAACACTAGATGTGTAAAATATATTTCGTAGCCTGATGTATGGAAAAAGACAAGCTATATGAAGTTCCTATTAGCATGTCAAACAATTTGTTCTGGTCGGTTTACCGGAATAAACAAAACCAAACGCCAAACGCCCCAAACCGATCAGAACCTGCAAATAACCACTGGTTGTGTTTTGAACGGGCCTTGAGCAAGTTACCAATTAAAATTGAAACAATAGACGACTTTCGTGTGTCCCATAATGCATCTTGAAAGTACCGCAAATACGGGACCTTGTGACGTAATCTTGCTCAGTCTAACATATTAGAAGTTCTGCGCATTGCGCACAACTCGACTGCGCAGTTTGCGGTACTTTCAAGATGCAATATGGGACATACGAAAGTGGTCTATCAGAATTTTACTTTTGTGGAACAGAAGGTCGCCATATTAGAATTTACACACCCTGTACAATGTATAAAAGGCTCGTTTCATTGGTGACTTTAAGGTTTTAGATAATACGTACTACGTATATAACAGTGGTGTTAAAAAGACAGAATCCCTTCTCTGCAAGTATACGATATCTATCATGCACTTGACTGTACATCCCAAACCATCCATAAAGACATGGTCATTTTCAGTTTCTTACGTGTTTATAAAGTCCATGTTACACTGTAAAAAAGTTTTGCAATCTGAGGGTAATTTTGCCCAAGGTTGGTTAAGGAGACCGCAACTCAATAGTTGCGCAAAATACAAATAACATTATCGGACCATGGAAATAGTAGATAACCATGATTGGACATACGTCGTTGTCCAACTGTTGGGCAAAATTATCTAAGCAGAACATTGTTTTTAAGGGCCAACAGCTTGACAAACCTGATACAACATTCTGGTAAAAAAAAGTATGTGGACAACTGGTTTTTGTTCCTAATTTGCGCAACAATCGATATAGGGCTGCATATTTAATGTATAACGTTTAAAATGACACCTCGATGAGGGGCAAGTGTAAAAGACAGAATGCAGAAAAGGCAGAAAAGACAGAATTGACAGAAAACATAAAAGACAGAAAAGACAGAAAACAGAGTAATGCCAGGTGGAGTTTAAAAAGGAATACATTAAGAAGTATACAAAAGTTCAAAATTCCATAACATCTTGCAGCCTTTTCCTACAACAGATTGCTGTTCTCAAGGTTGGCATAAATCGAGAATTGATCTTGTTTGTCACTGCAAAATGGTGATGTTTATTGAAGTTTGAAAAAATCATTATTCCTTATTATATATAGTGCAGTCAAACTTGAAAAGATGTTACATCATGTAAGCTGGTAATTTACTTGTGTAAATAAGCAATATATTGTTTATCCTAAGTCATTGTACCATGTTTATATGGTAAAACCCAGTGGTACAACTTCGCACCTGGGTCGGGGACGGTCATTTCATTGAAGACAATGCTCTTTTCACGCACGGACTACGTTCCATGGGGTATTACTCCAGAACTAGTTTGAATAATTTGATGACGTTTTGTTTGCTTAGTGGATCTATATGTGTTATTACAGTAATTAAACATTCAATATTACATGTTATGATTTGCATGATTAGCTAACATTTTATTTTCTTGAATTAATTGAAATGTCCTTAAAATTCTCATCCAACGTTGTCCTTACGTAACAACTTTTATCAATATACAACAATCATGACAATGGTTTGCATGTAAACCTTGTATGACCTTGAAATGACCTTGAAAAAATTATCATCCAGCGTTGCCCCTATCCACCAACTTTCATCAATATGGATGTAAACATCGGATTACTATATTGACTCTCATGAATAATACCGGTAAAACAGACTCCCCACTTCCATACTCTAGAACTCATTTTGGTCATTTTCTGTCTTTTCTGCATTCTGGCTTTTACACCTGCCGCCTCGATGAGATTAACTCGACATCCAAAAGTCAAGATATTATAGTCTGTTAAAGCTATCGAGTAAAAGATGAAACAGAGATAAACGCATTCAAAAAAACACTCACTTGTATACTTTCTGTTGATGATCCAATCCACCCAAGATGTTGGTTTTTCATACTTATTTTTAGTTTTTCGAATAAAACATTTGCGGTTGTCCTGAAGAATGCATAATAATGTGATTCTGCAAAAGTCAATATTTTCACCTGTAGCGCAAAATGAAGATATATGTGACCGTCCATCCAAAAACCAGCAATAAATGCCACCTCTTGTAATTTTCACTTTTTTAATTATTTACAAAAAACATGCTTTAAGGCTACGGTCCCTAAAAACGTCTCGATCGGCTGAATGTCATATTTACTGCAAGTTTTTACCTACTTACACCTACCAGAATATCATAATTTTTGGCGTATATATTGAATAGAGTCTGTAGTTTATACATGAAACTTTACTAGTGATTTTACGTCCATTATCA
>JXSR01S015325.1:74859-89262 GCA_000969725.1 Ophiothrix spiculata | reverse complement strand
TAGTATTCACCTTTTTAATTGGGAAATTATTTAGTGGTGTTCGCACTCATTCTGGCATTTCGGGTGCCAGTTTCAGCATTCATACACACGATAGTCGATTTTAGGCAACTGTGCCTTGAAGTGAACTCTTTACATCAACTGATAAGTACGCCAAACACGATAATGATGATGTTAAACCCGCACAGTTGTCCTATTTGCAATCGATATTTCTCCTGTTTTAGTCGCCAGAAACACCATGTTATGAGGCACCTATCAAAGTATATCAGACGCAAATCTACCAACAAATTGCCACGTAACCATGGGGCTCTTGTTCCAACACTTACTGGATATAAAGGAACACAAAAAGGATTTTTCAGGATACGCACTAAAGAGAAACCGTACCGGTATCTATGTGAATATTGTCAAAAAGGATTCTCATGGAAAAGAGTTCTAGAACAACACTTAAGGATACACACTAAAGAGAAACCCTACAAATGTGAATTTTGTGGAAGAGAATTCTCACTGAAAGGAACTCTAAGGAGACACATCAGGATACATACTAATGAGAAACCATACCAGTGTGATTTTTGTGAGAAGAGATTTGCATTGAGAGGCACACTGAAGTATCATCTCAAACATCATACTAATGAGAAGCCTCACAAATGTGAATATTGTCAGAAAGAATTCATTCTAATAGGGACTCTAAACAACCACATCATGACACACACTAAAGAGAAACCATATCAATGTGAATTTTGTCAAAGAGGATTCTCACAGAAAAGTTCTCTAAAACAACACATCAGGTTACACACTAAAGAGAAACCGTACCAATGTGAATATTGTCAGAAAAGATTCGCACAGAAAGTTGCTCTGAACTATCATCTTAAACAACAGCACTCACACACTAATGAGAAACCACACGTTTATAAATGTGATTATTGTCAGAAAGAATTTATTAGGAAATATGACCTAAACATACACGTGAGGACACATACCAAAGAGAAACCTTATCAATGTGAATATTGTCAGAAAGAATTCTCGCGGAAACAAAATCTAAAACAACACATCAGGATACACACTAGAGAGAAACCGTACCAATGTGAATATTGTCAGAAAAGATTCGTTGGAAGGTCTGAGCTAAATAGACACGTCAGGACACACACTAAAGTGAAACCATACAAATGTGAATATTGTCAGAAAGAATTCTCAGAGAAATCGAATCTTACCACACACATTAGAATACACACTAAAGAGAAACCATATAAATGTGAATATTGTCAGAAACTATTCACACAAAAGGGAAATCTTAACGCTCACATCATTAAGATACATACTGGTATGTAACATTGACAATGTAAATTTACTACAATGTATTATGTAAATATTGCGTGAAGTATTGCAAAAATGCACTTTATGTTAATATTGCGAGAAGAGTTTGACACTCAAAAATGCATTGTGTGTGAATATTGTGAGAAGAGTTTCACACTCAAAAATGCATTGCATGTAAATATTTTGAGAAGAGTTTCATACTCAAAAATGCATTTTATGTAAATATTATGAGAATAGTTCACACTCAAAAATGCATTGTAAATATTGTGAGAAGAGTTCACACTCAAAAATGCATTGTATGTAAACATTTTGAGAAGAGTTTCATACTCAAAAATGCATTTTATGTAAATATTGTGAGAAGAGTTCACACTCAAAAATGCATTGTATGTAAATATTGTGAGAAGAGTTCACACTCAAAAATGCATTGCATGTAAATATTTTGAGAAGAGTTTCATACTCAAAAATGCATTTATGTAAATATTGTGAGAAGAGTTCAAATGCATTGTATGTAAATATTGTGAGAAGAGTTTCATACTCAAAAATGCATTTTATGTAAATATTGTGAGACGAGTTCACAGTAAAAAAATGCAATGTATGTAAATATTATGAGACGAGTTCACAGTAAAAAAATGTAATGTATGTAAATTTTCGAGAAGAATTCACACTCAAAGATGCAATGTATGTAAATATTGCGAGAAGAGTTTTACACTTAAAAATGCAATGCATGTAAATATTGTGAGAAGAGTTTCACACTCAAAAATGCATTTTATGTAAATATTGTGAGAAGAGTTTCATACTCAAAAATGCATTTTATGTAAATATTGTGAGAAGAGTTCACACTCAAAAATGCATTGCATGTAAATATTTTGAGAAGAGTTTCATACTCAAAAATGCATTTATGTAAATATTGTGAGAAGAGTTCACACTCAAAAATGCATTGTATGTAAATATTGTGAGAAGAGTTTCATACTCAAAAATGCATTTTATGTAAATATTGTGAGACGAGTTCACAGTAAAAAATGCAATGTATGTAAATATTATGAGACGAGTTCACAGTAAAAAATGCAATGTATGTAAATATGAGAGAAGAATTCACACTCAAAGATGCAATGTATGTAAATATTGTGAGAAGAGTTTCATACTCAAAAATGCAATGTATGTAAATATTGCGAGACGAGTTTCATACTCAAAAATGCATTGTATGTAAATATTGTGAGAAGAGTTTCATACTCAAAAATTGTTGAATATGAGCTTTATTTTAGGTAAAAAACCCAACTCAAAGTACTATTAAATAGGTACACAGTAATGTACTTTTTTTGGAAAATCACGGGTATTCCCCTTTATTTTACGGATAGGTGAATAAAACTACATCGCATTTTTTAATTGAATGACCAATATGCGCTGACTCAAAAGTTAAGTTAAATTAAGGTGTTATACATGTACGTCGATCCTTATCTTAAAAATCAACAATTTCAGTATTCTAAACTCTTAAATATTGAAAATGTAATAACATGTATGTGCAAGTCAATATGACTGTTATGATTAAATGATTTGGGTTGGTTCAAACATAAACTCATATTTATATTGCATTTTATAGAATCTGAATGTGGGTCATATACAGCATTAAGTGGATTGAAGATATCATACTGATATAACACAGCCCTAGGAAATTATTCCATTTGTAATAAAGCTGTTAAATGCAGGTCATGAGACTCTATAAGCAATGAGATGAGATTGAATTCTGCTGCTATAAAACATCTCTCACACTTACAATAGTAAACACCTGCCTCTAAGCATCGCAATGTAAATATACATGAGAGATAATCTTTCATACCGATATATCGTTGCAATAGCTCTTCTTTACTAAATGGTACTTTTGAAGTTTGCAAACAAATTCTGCTATGTTAAACAGCCGCAATTTTATTTTGTTCTCTTTGTAAGAAAGTAGTTTTTATATGATTCCTCATTTGCTTACTACACTAATAACATCTTGAACTAATAAGGTGTTTACACACATGTGCAAATGCTAAGAGTAATATAGATATGATTGAAACTGGATAAAAAGGATAATAATGAATCCAATTTGATAAAGACGTATACATTACGCGTCTCACCATGATCAATTGACAAAATGTGAATAACTCGGCCTCAAATATTGTTTATGTGAAACAATGCAATGATCACTGCTTTAAGTGATTTTCGGCGGGGAGAATCATGTACACAACATACAATGTCATTAGAGCTGGTGAGATAATGAAGAGACGACATTCACAAGCATGAGTGGTACGGTTTACTTTGAGAAAAGGCATCTTAGGGATAAGGGTTTTTTAAATATGTGATGTGTATTTCAACATTATTATTAAACTGAAATAGATTTAGCAGTTTAAAGGATGTGAGAGAGTAAACATTGAAATATTTTTTCTGTTTTCGTATCGTAACATACTCATTGAAACACATTTATTCTGAAAATCATTAATAGGGGTTTTCTACTGGTTTTTCTGTTAAATAGTGCCTAGTGAGTTCTATTAATGAAGATGAAAATCAGTTATAAATACATATGTATAAACTTTATAATATGTGTCTTTTGTTTAGATTACTTCTTTTCAATAAATTAATTAGTAAAAAAAAGTGAATCGAAAAAAATAAAATAGTAAACTATTTCAATTAAACTTTAGTTCAATAAAGGAGAAAGGATGATATGATATTTCATCGGGAAAAAACAATATCAACATTTGTTTGTAATAATTGAAGCACAGTGAACCTGGCTTTTCACACGTATATAGACACGATAACACCGCAGATTAGACTAATTCTAGGACGATCTTAACATTAATGAAAAGTTAAAATTGTAAGTGTTTATTTTTTGCATATAAAGCTATGATTATAAATTAAGAGGACCATGAAAAGACTCGGGGTTATTGCCCCTGTGAACCGTGCATCAAACTTGTTGTATAGTGGTTGAATTAGCTGCAATTCATGCTGTCATGCCTAAAGACATGTATATATGATATGTCATTGTTTGTATACATATATTTACGCATGTTAGGAGTGCGGGGATATTTGTTTTTTGATGATCGGTGACATGCTTTTGATAAGCCATGTCACTTTTGTACAACAAACACGTCTTGTCTGATTGGTCGTTCCAATCATTTCAATTATTCTTTTCCATTGTGCTCTTTTTTAAGTTGAGTCGGGATAGAAAGGAAGAGGAGCCTAAAAGCTGTGATATCATTAGCGACCGTTCACAGACACTTATATAGGGGGTGGGGGGGTGGGGTGGGGGTGGGTGGGGGTGCTGATGCATAAAAAGTATCGCCCCCTTTTTTTTCCGACCTCAAAAAATTAAAGCCCCCCCCCCTTTTTTTTTACGACTAAAATTAGTGGTCAACCCAATAGAAAAACATGTAAAAAAATTTACCGGAAATTTATTGGTAATTTTTTTCAAGGCCCCCTTACGATGGTGAACATTTTAAGGGCCCCCTTTTTGCATCAGTCACCCCTAACAAGTGTTTGTGAACGGTCCCTTAAGCGATTAAATGCTGTATTATTATTAACGATTACAATACATACTCCGCTCGAGTTTTAAAGAGCTCTGTTCGTTACGTTTTGTTTTATTCGAAAACAGTTTACTACTGTTTATAGCATAATGTGTCATTTTAAGGAGATTTACTTCTGAATGTGTTTGAATGTAACTCAAAATGTGCATAATAGCGATCGTCTGTTTTTTTACTGAATTGGGTTTTTGAGGGTGTTACTGCTAGAAGTAGTGACTCGCTCTTCTATGGCATTCATCACACTGGGTATCATGGGTATATATATGCTATACGAAACCGTATTAATTTCTGGTTAGAAATATCTCTTGATCTCTTTTTCTCAAATTATGTTTGTAAAGACAGGGTATAGATCAGTTTTGTAAAGCGCTTTATGTGATTTGATGAGAGGAAATATCATGCACACACCATACGATGTTCTGTTGCAATAATGAAGAGATGGTATTCTCAAGCACGTTTGAATTAGTGTATGTAAAAGGCAAGGAGCAGAGTAACATGCGAGGAAAGGTTATCATGAAATTATCATGAGTATTCTTTATTAAATACTGCAATAGTTTGGACAGTTAAAATTGAAATGAAAACACAATATACGGACTTTATAGTTATTTTTATTTTAGCATTGTATCAGGTATTGCAGTATGATGTTTTAAATTAAATTTTATAGATTCTTTCAACTGTTTGTTGTTATAAGCTCTGACATTTCAGCATGTTGCTTACATTAAGGCAGTTGATATTTTTAGTTTGTGTTTGTCATTTATCGAAAGCGGAAAATGAAAATAGTCTATTAAGGCTATTAATATTACATTTCGATGGCAAATTTGATATTTAAATGTTTGTGTCAAGACTCAACAGTCGTTCGTAAAGTCATGAATTGCACGTTACAAATATTTTAATTTAGAATAATCAAGTGTTTCATTATCCAATATGTTTTATATTTTCAATATCTTTGTCCACGTGATACAAAGACATAATAATATTGCATATATCTCCAGAACTTCTTATACATAAATACATATTTTCCCGATTGGAAATTTAGGAGACTTCTTAATTTAAGTACAACCGACACCCTAATTGAGTCAACATTCTTGACTTTTACTAGAGTCAAACATGCTAGACCCTCTTGAGTGTTTTTCGATGGACACATTTGTCTGTGTGCAGCAAAGGGAATGATCTGTTTTATTGAAACATACTTGATATGCCCTGTCACTAACCATGGCAAGAAAATCCATGTAATACGAATATTAATTAAAATTATAGTCAAGGCTTGGTAACAAAGCATGGTTGTTTGGTATGAAACGTTTATAATTGTGATAAAAACATTAATGTTCTTTTGGTCCGACTTTTAGTGACATGGGACGTTTCCTTAGAAACTTGATTAAGAGACGTATTCCTTACGCACAAAATCTTTTTGTCATAAGCTTCTGTCCATACTTAATAGTGTTCAATCCTGTAATAACAAAATGACGTTTAAATAACTAAACCTCCTTTCAAAATCCCATTTTGGTAATGACACTAGGGATGTATTTCAAATTATGATCTGCTATCTATGTAATATTTTTCAGCGTCAATGCAATTTTTCATGGTAAGTAATTAGTATGTGCAAAATTTGTCGCTGTGTTAGTAGTTCAGTATACTGTATATCACAAATATTACAAATGAAACACATCGTCTAGAAAGTTACTGAAGCAGTTACCCATTTTGGCTAAAGTGGATCACTACAGGGACAAATTGACCCTTTTTAACAAATTTGACTCACTTATTATTTTCTGTGTAGGTGTAGTAATCTTTTATTCTTTGTATTTTGTTAATTGAAATTAAAATACAACCAGACAGTAATCAGCAACCAAACAATAAACAACTGCATGAATTTATTCGTTGTATCAGTTTTAAAAATTTTATTTTGAGACAGAGACCCGGGTTTTGTAAGTGAATTTAATCACGGAGTTATCAACAGGTTAAGCATTCAAGAGTTTGACAGGTACATTCGATCCATAAAGTACGCCCAAAGGTTGTCCAGACTAGTAGTCACATTTCACAAAGCGGGGATTACTGTCAATAATACCTAGCGTCCTATATTCAACAACAGTTCGCTTTATAAGGCTACAGGGAAATGAAATATCAGCTGACAATGCGATAACGTACAATAGATTAAAATATATATTTTATGTTCGCCCGTCAAAAAGATATCGGTGATATACAGCCATTCTGCCAAGAACTTAATGTCTAATTTTCAACTGAAGAAATACATTTTTTTTTCAACATAGGTGAAAATATATTAATCAATAATTTTCAAGAACTATTGCATTCATCTTTGACAAAATAAAGGCAACAGGAGGTTGATAATTAATGTTACATGTAAACGAGTCAGATTAAACATCTTTACAGAAAATCATGTATAGAAAAAAGCATATTCTATTCCAAAGTACGTCCACTTGCCGTTATTCGAAATTAAGTTTTATGTTTCGCATGATCAAGAAGATAATTCCTAGTGAGAATTATTTTGAATTTTGCACATGACTTTTCTTAAGTCAAAGAGACTGCTAATTTTACTGATAGTAGATTGTTTTTTCAACACTCATATAATGCTGACTTTATACATCAAGTTCGTCATTTGGTGGTTTTTTTCATATACATACATTAAACCAATACTACTTAATTTCACTAATTAAACTAACAATAACTAGCTCAAAATGCTTCTAGGAAAACTATAAGACATTCTCTTGTTATATCACTATCGTCAAAAAGAAGTTTTATTACACAAATAACTATTACTATTCATCTTCTTTACAAACAAAAGTGACAACTGACAAAATAAACGTTGGAATACAAAACACTTGTATATAAATTAAAGATGATAACATATAAAAACCGACAAGTATTCTTTTGCTTATGTTCGTATCCGCTCTAATTCATTGCCAGTTTACAACCATCAGTTTATATCCGACTCTCCCTAGAGCCTCTACAATAAACCATCGATGAATAAAGGTATTATGGTATTTTTCTTTTATTTGCGCTCATTTTGAAAAAAAAATTGAAGAAAAGAAATGGGGGTACCACTTAAGATGAGGGAAGGATGGGCAACCAACATTTGGGTGTGAGGAAATTTCATAAGGCCCCCATGAAATTTCAAGTTTACATTTTAAATCTACATGTTATAAAGCTTAAACTAACGTGTCCGAATTACAATTTTCTTTAGTTTTTAGTATAAAAGCCGATGGAATCTGATGTTTAGATCTTTTATAATAAAATTTTGGCCAAATTGAAATTTTTGCCGAAAAGTAGGCTTTTGATCATAATTAGGCAACGCCTTGGACGAATGTAGTCATCTTTTTATCAATGGATAGGGTAGGACCATATCTACCAACTTGTAACAAAACCAAGTTCATTTTGGGTTCGATTCGAAACAATTATTAGTCGCAACCCCATTGGGGTGACTTGTTACTAAAAATATCTCGGTTAGGTTGGATTACGCTTGTGATATTAAAATGTATTAAATCCTTGAAAGATGTGCCGCTATTCTCACTTAGTAAACTACATACATAAAGACTATTGACCATATTAGCTTAAAGTAAGCATATTGCATATGGATATTCTATAATAAAGTTACTTGTTAACAGTTATATGTATGTACAATAATGACATTGGTTTAACACATATATTCAAATTAATACAAAGAGGTTGAAATTGAAGTGAGCAGAAATGTGAATAATGCATGATACGAAAGAAATCCCTCTTGACGTGACAAGTTAGGGGATTGGAAAGTAGGTTGACTAAATCTACCCCATTTTGCTGTTTTAGGCTAATAAATCACTGACAACGTAATATTTTGGGAAATGGACTCATTGCTTGATGGGGTTCCATCTTAATTAATTAAAATGAAATTCTGCATGTTAATATAGGTGAGGGAATCCAAGGCATTGTATCTTTTCTTTCAGATATGGAGTAATTTGATGGTAATATAAAACGTTAATTTTGACTGCTTTTAAAATATTTTTAATGTTTTTTTTCAACTTCTATATTTTAAATTTATTTTTGTCAAAGTAATGATAATTTTCGAGGAGAAAGGCGTGAGCATCATCAAAGCATTTTTTTGCATTATTTCTATTTTGGTTGTTTTCCCTTTCTGAAATATCTTTGTAAATTACTATATAGAAAAGATAATTAGCTTTGTATCTATTATCACCTGTGTTTATATAGCACTTGAAGATGTCAGTGTCATTTTGTTCACTTTCAGATTAAAGAAAGCGATAAAAGATAAGATAGGACGGTAAATAGCCACAAGGTTATTGAACCTACGACCTTTTTTCACGCAGAATAATAAGGGACAGTACTTCGATTCATTCTGGTCGTGGTTTAATGCCATTGTCAACGTGTATCCATTGTACATTTTTCTTTAAACAGGGAAGGTAGTTTCTTGTTTGATCATTTGGTACTTTCATGACATGTCAATTCGATTCATTGTATGATATATTCTCTGGCTCTCGATTCAGATTAATTTTGTATTTGACATTATTTTGTATTAGAAGCTAGAATTTGTCATAGACAGATATTAGTAGGGATATGTCATGAATGTCGTTTTATTTACTGTGACTTTAAATATTCATTGCTCGTTAATGAATATTTAATATACCCCAATATTAGGACAAGGTTATATAAACATCTTTTGATATTAAACTCTGTTGTTGCTTCGTGGGTATCAATCTGGCTGGGTCACCTATATGTAATAATGGACTACTTTTTAGTTTTGAATAGGAAGAGACTCAGGGTTATTGCCCCTGCGACCTTTACATCATGTAAAATAATGGTAGAATCCATGCTGTCGTGCCGTGAGATATGTATGGTGAATGTCATGTCTGTATGTATTTTGTTCCTTATGATCGGTGACAAGCTTTTGGTGATGTCAATTGGATTTATTGTGTACAACAAGTATGTTGTCTGTTCATTCGTCAGGTCAGTCTAGTATCACTTGCAATCATGTACTTTTCTATCGCAGGCTTTTTCGATTAACTCTCAATCAAAAACCTTTTTAATTGGACTTATGTGTGTGTGCGATTTTCTTTTTGCATTTAGTTTATCTGTTTTCTGTGTGGTATTCTGTGTGAAATAAATTAAAAAAGAAAAACAAAAACAAAAACAAAAACAAACAGAAGATGTATAAAACACAGGTAGGTATAATAAAAATGACGCCTTTAAAAAAATGGAAATTGTTTATTGGACAATATTATTATATTAAGGCAGTCAATTATCATTCGGTACATGAACAAGCTTTAAGTCCTTCTATCAGAAGATAATAGATATGGACAGAGTAGCAAGAATCATCCATCAGAATTCCTTTTAGCCATTTTGAGACAATGAGGTGATCAATCACTTGTAATAAACACATACCATTAGTGTAGATAAGCATGCATTTACTCATGTTGTCAGTTAAAGAGTTTGCATTTAAACATGCCTCAGACTATCAAATAACAAGCATTGCAAGCTATCTCTTTCACTCAACATTAACGTTGTCATTATAGACTACCATACAAGTCGGATCTCTGACAATTTTGATGAAAATAAGAGAATTATTTATTTTCGATTTTATTTCTATAATGTTGTGTAAATGCAAAATATATTTTTTGTTGGCAAGCTGATAGCTTATAGAAGTTTATTGGTGTTTCAGCCAACAGGTGCCTTACTTTATTTTCAAATAATACAGAGTTTAAGAAATCACATATGTATAAATTCCTTAATGATGTTAGGCAAAAACTTGGCTAGCTGTTGACATTTCCTATGAAATCGTTCTTCTCTATATGAGTATATTATATGCTATACAAAATGGACTCAATTTCATGTTTTGTGTTAGAAATTTCTATATCGTGGGCTCTTTTCCTCAAATTTTGTTATGTAAAAACAGAGCAAAGATCAATTTTGTAAAACGCTTTAGGTTAGTTGATGGCCCGAAGCATCATCCATACACCTTCCTATATAATATTTATAAATGGAAGGAAGAGTATTTTAGTTGCAAAAATATTTAAAAGTTTATATATGTATAATTATAATTATACATTACATAATGGTCAAGGCTATAAAGGCGATTCTTTTCTGTATAAACTTTATAATCGCCTGAGACATTGTTATCTAAATTGGATTGAGAAACCTATTCATTGCACACAAAGCCTGATTGTCATAAGCTTCTGTCCATACCAATCAGTGTTTAAGCCTGTAATAACAAAATGATGTTCAAATTACTGAACTTTCTTTAATGATACTAGGGATTTATTTCAAATTATGCTCCGTTAATGCAATCTTGTTTCAACGTGTGTCTGTGCAAAATTTGTCGCCGTACCGACGTCTTATATGTAATATCAAAACACTGCAAACGGGTAGTTTTTCTTCAAGAAAGTTGCTAAAGCAATTACCTACTTGTGACATTTTGTAAGTGCTTTGTTGTATTTTTTTAGTTAGATGTTTTAGATAATTTCCCAACTTTTGTCACAGTCTACAGCATTTTTTTCCAAATTACTAGTAATGATTTTTGTAAACCCGTCGTATGAGAGATACGATTTCAATGATTTAAATCTCTTCATAATAATCAGACGTGGCGTGGCCCAGTCAAAATGAAGAAAGAGAAAAGAAAACTGTTTATATTTTCGTGTCGGGTAAAGTCAACCTGGTTCAAAGCAACTCAATTATATTAGAAATCATTTTTATCTTATTTTACCATTTTAAACATCGAAATGATAAACAAATTGTACTATACGCGTCCCGGCTAGTGGTCACATTTAACAAAGCGGGGATGACTGAAATATCAGTTGACAGCGTGCAAACTTACAATAGATTAAAATATATATTTGTGGTTCACCCGTCATAAAAGCAATATAAAGCCATCCCAATGAGAACATCTAATTTCCTTTCAAAATATTTTCAGCAGAAATGAAAAAAAAAATTAATAACTAATTTTTAATAATGGTTTGCATAGAACTTTGAAGTCATCCAGAATGAGAATCAATGTGAAACATAATGAAAAATGTTTAATCAGAGTATAATATAGTAAACCGGTGTTTTAAGCTATAGAGTAGTCCAAGTATCTATGCAAAACATATCATTAACTTGATTTGAGTTCCGCATGATCATAGCATGATAACCCCAGTGAGAGGATTTGTTTGTTTGTTTTGATTTGATACATTTCTACACAGACCATTTACTGATGGCTATGCTTTTTTCAAGGCTCTTGTATTGTTGACTTTATACACCAACAGAAGTAATTTTTTAAATTCGATGTTACCTTTTCAGGAATATCCCTACATTAAATGTTCGTCATTTACCTTAACTATGTTGGCTAGTACCTAACCTGTGGCTGCATCTCGCACATCGATTGTTTATTAACGTAATTGTTTATATGACGCTCTCTTTTTATATCGTTATCGTTAAGAAAACCATTATACACGAATAACTATTACTGGTCATCTTCAATACAAATCAATTGACAAAAGCAAGAACATTTAATTAATGTTATATAACTCTTGAACATTGAATATGATAACATATAAAAACCGACAAGTATTATAACGTTTATATCCCCTATACATCGCCAGTTTCTAACCATCAGTTAATATCCGACTTTCCCTAGAGTTCGACGAGACGACAACGGAGTAAATGAATTAAGATATAATAGGAGCCGATAATATTCTCCTTCAGCCTACTCTTTTTGATACTAATATGTAGGAACTATTTTGGTTGAAAACGTAAACGTAATTACTTAAAGGGATTGCCCGTTATCCTGATTCCAAAACTGTTTTGGTGTTACAGGAACATCATACCTTTACTTTGATCAACACTAAATAGGCTGGAATTACGAGGCTTTTCTCCATCCGCAAGTAAACATAATCCCACTTACACACGCGCCGTGGATACTGATGCGCGAGTCACACGTACTACGCACGCCGCGTCTCGTGCTGTTTTGCTGTGTTGAGCTACGCTAATCTGTATCACTTCACGATGTGAAGAGGCCCGCCTATTTGGTGTTGAATTGGTCCTAGGTTGTGGAATATGCTTCCAATTAACATCAGGGAGTCAGAATCTCTTACTATTTTCAAAAAACAATTAAAACTTTTCTTTTTGTTCACCAATTGTAAGCTCCTTGGGTTGCAACCTTTGGGGTTGGCTGACGGTATCCACCGTCGGCCTATAACATAATGATTATTGTATATTATTTATTATTACTATTCGTATTTATATATTTTGTGTGTGTTTATAACTATTGTAAACTCCTAAGGTTTTCCACCTTAGGGGTAAGGCTGTCGGTTTTCCGCCTACAGCGACCTTTATCTTTCCTGCTCTGCAGTAGTATGTAATATGCGCTTAGACCTTCAGATTATTTAAGAATAAGCGCAGTATAAATTGAATATGTATGTATGTATGTATGTATGATCAAAGTATACCACTGTGATTGTTTCCACAAAAGTGAAAAAGTGTTGAAATTAGAGACAAACTTCCATTTTGTGTATGGTTACCGGTAACCATAAATTTCTGCTACGAAGTTACGCTGTTGTGGTAATCCAGCTTTACATCGGGTCAAATTCAACCAAATTATATTGAATTTGAGCTCTACGTGAAGTTAAAAACTCAAAAAAAAAAAAAAAAAACCACAGGGGGAAATGTTTTATAATTATCCAAGAGTGATATTTTAAAATAACGAAAATTTAGCCCAGGAGTATGATAATTGGCGAAGGGGCGCAAATACCATACTGGGAGTAAAACGGGGTTTAATAAACTCATGTTAAAGAATTATGTGGATTTCTTACTTTTAAAATGGGTTTTCCACTATTCAGTAGGTAAAATTCATGATTTTGTAAAGTTTTCAAACTTTAGAAAATCATGGGTAATTCCTTTAAGTGTGCGTTAAAAGATTTTTACGAAATTATAACCATGGGCGTTGTCTTTTACTGGGCAAGATACAAATAATGACTGGATAAGCCATTTTAGTTCAATTTAGAATCTTACAAAAGGAAAATTAAGGAATAAGTAAATAGACAAGATAAAGAAAATCCATACATCCATGCTGCTATTAAACTAACAAACAAATTCTAAACATGCTTGATGAACACAAAATCTTTTAATTCTACTTTAAACAAAAATGAACGCTCACCTTCCAATACGTAAAGATTGCGCTAATACTAAAATTGCTGATGGGAGAGTAAACTTGACGCAGTGACGTCATATCCATTGAAAAAATCATATGGATGACGTCATTATGTGTTTAATTTTACAGTAAATGTATTTATAGTTTAGTTAGTATTAACAGATTCATATTAAATAGATATATTAAGCGCAAAGATCAATCTAAAATTGCGCTATATAAAAACCGTTGTACGTTGTATATATTGGGAACGTATAAGGTTTATTATCTAACATCATCACGGACTTACTTTAACTCTATATATCACGTTGCTGAACAGTGGCGTAACTGGGTTTTACCCCTGACTGAATTTTACCCCCTTCCTAGCCCCCCCCCCCCCCATTTTACCTAAAATTGTTATAAAGTGTTGGACTTCGTGCGGAG